>SRLM01000854.1:116855-199112 GCA_015708895.1 Populus ilicifolia
TAGACCTAAATCTGAGATCTATAGCTCCAGATATGACCCGATTACCGAACAGTGTTCCGGTTTGGATTGCACCGACATCTCTTTTTTATATTTGATCATCTCTTTGCCTTTGCAATTGAAGTTCTTAAAGTCATCAATCAATCCTTTCATTTATGTGATAGGCCTGCATTTAAAATGGACATTTACCACAAATTAAAGGTATCTTATATTATTAGATAGATTATTATAAAATGTACTTTAGCTAAGGAGTTATTGATACTTTAAGTGCAAAATGATGATATAAAACTATGATAAAAATGCACTTTTAAGTACTAATCACCTAACTTATTCAAATATTATCCTGATCAAATATTTCAAAGATTCATTCTCGATAATGAGGTAAGTAGTGTCATTAAACTTTGTCATTCTAAAGCATATGGAAGTTATTTTTTGTCAAAAAAGACAGCTAAAAACTTTTTTTAAAATGGATTTAATTGGCCCACCATGTTCAAGGACACACATACATTCTATAAAACTTGTGAAATTGTCAAAAATTTGATACTGGTTAAAAAGTTTTGTTTTATAATTCTCAACTCTATACATTCCCTAGAGAGCTAAGACTAAGATGGAGCAATCCTTATGGGGTCTGTGATATTGAGAATTCAATGAATGACAATGATTTTAAGGAAAATGAACATCATTTGAAAGCTTACTTTGATAATTTTTCTAGTGAAAATGAATCAACTGATTGGAATGATCTTCTAGATAAAGGTTGATTATTTTTTTTCTCACATTGTTTGTGTTTCTTTTTGAGTGATTTTTGCTAGTTTCTCTCACCTCGGTCAAATGATGGACAACCGTACTTTGTGACTTAAGTCGGTTCTTTTAGTTTCCCACAATAACTTATATTTGTGTATATATTTGTGTAATTTTTTGAATCTCTCTTCCAATTCTTATTTGAAAATGGACACTAATCTTGAAAAATTGAAAAACTATTTTCCCGCTCCGCCTCAGAATACGATTATAAAAATTTACCATGCTAGATGTGCAAGATTGAGATTGTTAATGAATCATAGAATTCTTGAAGATATTCACTGGTTGATTGAAGTAAAGGTCTGATTATCAAGTGAGTCTTCTAACTCCTTTATTTCACACATGCCTAGAACAAGTAAAAACACTTTTGCAAAGAAATGTCGTGCAAAACGACTGAAAATTTATCATCAATGAGCTAGATGGACTTGTAACACATAATGTCATTTTTTAGGAATGATATCTATAAACCATGAAGATAAAATAAAATTCATTAAGGATGGCCTGAGTAAGGAGTCTTTAGATAATCTTCTATTGACTCTTGAAACACATCTTAATAGAGATGTGCATCGTGTAATTCATGATTTATGACCACTATTTCATAAAGAACATGATCGACTTAGTCTTGGGAATCTAATTAAAAAAGACCATGTTTGCCAATTTTCAAGAAAACTAGATGGGAAACCTATCTCCGACCCATAAAAGGCGTTTAAGCCGTTCTTGAATGTAAAACTAAGGGAAGATGTGAGTCACAATCATAACTACTTATACATATACATGTTTTTTTCATAAATAAATAAAGAGAAAGAGTGTGTGTGAGACTCCAGCTAGCCTACACATAGGTGGTATGATTGCCCTTTTAATTTCTCATCTATAAAATCCTATCTTTCTTCCCTTCATTTCCACTCAAGCCATACATTCATCAAATTCAGAAGTGTGTAGAAATGAAAAGTTCCTCAAGTCATCAAATAAAAAGTATTTGTGTTTTTTATGGATCTAGTCTTGGGAAAGAAAAGGAAGTTTTTAGAATCAGCAAATCATCTTGGTCAAGTGCTAGCTGAGAGAAAGATTCATTTAGTGTATGAGGGAGGCAATCTTGGGTTAATGAGAGGTGTGTCAATAGTTGCATTTTTAGAAGATAGTCAAGTTTTGGGGGTCGTCCTCGAAACTTTAGCACAAGGGGACATCATTGAAAAAATAATTAGAGAGGAACTTCAAGTCTCCACAATGTCAGCTCGAATAAATGCAATGTTTAACCATGTTGATGCCTTCATTGCTTTACTAGGTGGTCTAGACACATTGGAAGAGATCTTTCATGTTTTCTCTTGGGCCCAACTACACATTCACTATAAACCTATAGGTTTGTTAAATGTTAATGGTTATTGTGATAAGTTGTTGTCTTTTCTTGATCATGTTGTGGAACAAGAATTTCTAACATATTCTACACGACAAATCATAATCTCTACTGCTACTGCTGAACAATTGATTGACCAAATACAATCTTTCATTCCTATAATTGATCTTTCCATGAGTCATATAAATTGGTCAACTAAGGAAAGCCGTAAAAAGCTTAGATTGGATTTGAGCCTTCATTTGTGAATCGTTGTCTTTTGGTTTTATTATTGTGTTTTATTATTTCTTATATTTGTTTCAGTGTGTTCCACGTTTGTTAGCATTCATTATTTCAAGTGATATATTCTATACTCTATCTTTCTACCTTTAAACATTGAGGACAATGTCTCGTTTTAGATAGGGGGAGATGGTAGTAGCTAAAAAAAACAAAAAACTATGTTTTCTATTTCATAAAACATGTACAAAATTGTTGTTACTATGATGGCAGAGTAAGGAGAACTTTTTATTATTCTTGAGACGCATCTTAGTAATCATTCATAACAAAGTCTATCATAATACTTCTTGAAATATTCAGATTTACAAACTCTCGTATTGTTATCACTTAATTCTGTTCATATACTTATTTAACACTTAATTCTGTTCATATACTTATTTAACATGTATTCTTAAACCTTAATTTACACACACACACTTTAACATATGATTGTGGGTTGCATATTGGATTATTACATTATTTATGTTCTTTTGTTAAAGGTAACAACTAAGGGAAAGGGATAGCATATAATTAAAAAGAAAGAAAAAAAATGATAATAATAAAAATGTAGATAAGTTTGGTTTTGTAGCCTCTCTAACCTAAACAATTAAGCCTGAATGGGTGTTTTAACACCTAATACCCTAAAGTCAACTAACTTTGGAGCTATTGGCTCAATGCTTGTTACATGGGTTGAAGAGAAAAGCTTAAGGGAATCAAACATTGCACTATCTATATATTAGTATCTGCAACCCAAGTTACTAAGCTCGTAGGGGTGTCTCAACACCTAATGCTCTAAGACCAACTGGTCTGGGAGTCATTAACCGAAAGCTCGTTACATGAGTTAAAGATGCATGGTGTTTTAAGTTATGTGTATATATACAAAAAAGATAAAAAAAAAAACAAAAATAATAATCTCAACCCAAGGAAGTTAACCTTAAACATTAAAACAAAAATTTTGTTTTCTTCCAAGAAAAGCTCTATAATTATATGTTGATAAATTGAGAATAAAAGAAAGGTTTATTAATATCTTGTTAAGAGGTATTGAGCAAATATATAAATTTAATGAGAGTTTGTTTATCTGGATATATTAATAGAAGTTAAATAATAACTACCTTGCTTTATGGAATTTGCAAATTAGTAAAGACTAGTAATAAGCTAGTTGGGGGGTGTGATTGATACTTAAAAGTGTTTTTTATCAAGGTTTTATATCATTATTTTGCACTTGAAGTATCAATAACTCCTTAACTAAAACATGTTTTATAATAATATATCTAATAATATAAGATACCTTTAATTTATGGTAAATGTTCATTTTAAATATAGGCCTATCATATAAATAAAAGGATTGATTGATGAATTTAAGAACTGAAATTGAAAGGATAAAGAGATGGCCAAACTTAGAAAAGAGATGTTGGTGCAATCCAAACCAAAACACTGTTCTGTATTTGGGTCATATCTAGAGCTATAGATCTCAGATTTAGGTTTACTTTATATGGATGGAAAGGTAAGACATAGTTCTACAACTTTCATATGGAGCCCAAGATTTAAAAAGGTCATTTTCAAGTCCAAATTATTGCAACAACAAAGAAGCCTGAATATATCCTTCAGCCCAAGCACTATTCAGTATTTTGGTCATATTTGGAGTTCTAGAAGTCAAAATAAGCTGAAATGTTTAATAAAAAAGCTGAGATAATTTCCTACAACTTTCATGTTTTCGAGTGGCTCTAATTTTGATGTTAGCAATGATGTTTTGTGCAAACAAGAGAAGATAAGGATTGTCATTAAGTCAAGAGTTGGTCACCCACTCATGAATTAATCATCAAATCAATAGTTTTCAATTTTGACCTATAAAAGAAGGCATTTGCCATGCATTTAGGCATCTTGGTGTCCAAATCAAGATCATGCTCTTACTTTCTCTCTTTGTATTTTTGGTAATGTTTATGCTTTGCTTTCATTAATATCAAGTTTATGCCTTTCATTTCCTTTCACTTACGTAATTAACTTTAATCTTATTTATGTTCTTATTTTATTTCTTTATTTCATTATGTCCAGCTAAGTTTATTATGTCAAGATAAAAAGGTTATACTAATGGTGTAAGAATAAGTATAGTGTAAACTTAATATGGACTTTAATGTTTGATATTAACATGTTTGATATTTTTTATTTTGTTCACTCTTTAATACTTTGCTTGTTAAATGACTAATCTTGATTTATATTGTATAATAATTGGTACAATAAATGCTTGACACTTTCATAGCCCATACTGTATGGTATAACCGACACCTGAGCTATGAAAGGAACTTGATTTGTTGTTAACATGAGTTATAATCATGAATGCTTGATGAGATTTATAAGTATTAGCATTAATCGAATAAAATAACTAATGTAATCATGTTAACAATCTATAATCTGATTGGAACCTCTTTTGTGTGTGGTTTCTAATTGAATCATAAGAGTTTATACTATACTTGTCTGACATACTATTAGTGGATCCTCTAACCTTGACATTTATTGTTATCGTTGTTAAATCTTTACGTTAATATTCCATTTGAAAGTTCTTATCTTCTTCTTCTTCTTCTTCATTATTATTATTATTAGTACTACTACTACTATTATTATTAGTATTGTTGTTGTTGTTGTTGTTGTTATTGTTGTTGTTGTTGTTGTTGTTACTATTATTATTGTTGTTGTTTTTGTTATTCTTGTTGTTGTTGTATTATTGTTATTTATAATTTGTACAATTAACCTACCTGTGGTTTGACCCCAATCTTGCTGGGTTATTTATTACTTCGACACTCCTGTACTTGGGAGAAGACATCAATCTTTTAGTCATATTAGATGATAAACCTAGCTTTTAATAGTGTTTATATTTATTTTTTGATACCTTATATAAACTCTGAAGTTATCCTCCTCTAACTCTAGATCACAAGTTTCGTTCATTTAAAAGTTGGAATATTAAGTTCTACTAACTCCCTATTCAAGCCGAGTATATCTTTGTAATCTTATTTAAAATAGTCTTTATTTCTTCTAAGTATTTGTATTAATGCTTGTATTTTCTCCAGTTTTAGCCAAACACTAATATGAGTGATCTTTTTCTCATTGTTCTCTAAGATTTACTTCTTCCAATTAGTCAATATTAGTCAATCTCTTCACATTTCCTCTTTAATTGTTGTTCTCTTATATCT
This sequence comes from Populus ilicifolia, assembly GCA_015708895.1. NCBI lineage: Eukaryota > Viridiplantae > Streptophyta > Magnoliopsida > Malpighiales > Salicaceae > Populus > Populus ilicifolia. Next base: position 122,436 of record SRLM01000854.1, read on the forward strand.
TAAAATAATTCTAGTCTTAGATCACACTTAACTTTTCCTATCATTGATTCTTGACTTAATTATAGTGTTTCTTATTTGAAATTCATGTCTTTATTCTCTATATTCTAAACTAATATAAATTGCTTCTGATTCTATCTCTCTCTCTCTTTTATAATTATCTTAATACCTCATCTTTTATAAAACCAATTAGTAACCTTTTCAGAGGGTTTTTTTTTGTTAGCCTGTTCATTTGAAGAGACTTTCATTTTCCTTTTCATTTTCTTTTTAGGCTTTTCGGTTAATAAAAGCCTTATTAAAATTATTTTCATCTTTCTATGTTCATTTCTTCATCAAATTTGGAATTCCCTTCATCTATTTATTTTGATGATTAATTAATCATTTGTTTAGTTAACAATGAATTTTAGAACCTTTTCTTTACCTTTGTTATTTCCCTATACCTCTCATTTCTTACAAAATACTATCACCATTAGCAATAACAATCATATTTACAAACAATTTATTTATTGAAGAAAAAAGTCTTTATTAACTCCCATTGTTTTTTTTTTATTCAAAATCTCACAAATTACAGTTTCTCCTCACACATCTGCATCTATATCCACTGTTTCTTGATATTAAGTCCTATAAATTGAGATTTTATTTTTCTTCTTTTATTTTAACTTATTTTCATATCTTTAAGCTTTTACTCCTAATTTTTATATGTCTTTAAACTTCATTCCTTTAAATTTCTTTCTTAGCTCTAAATCCAAACCATATTAAGCAATCATTACAAATCCCTTCGATGGAATACTAGCCCAGCATTTCCCCCTAACTACCATAAATATGTTATATATTGTTAAAACAAATTCTAGTTTTATTTTATAAAAAATGAGCTTGGAATATAATTTGTATTTTATTCTAGTTCTCACTTGAGTTTGGTGACAAGTCTAAATACCAAATAAAGGCATTTCCAATTAATTAATTTTGGATTAATCTTAACTTCAAGATATCAGATTATGTTGCTTTCTTGAATTGATAAATAAATCCTATAATATGTTCCATTGTATATATTGTTCCTTAACCATAAAATAATGTGAAGTCTGAAAACTTAAAAATTATTAAGGTAAAGATTCATTCTATCAATGCATTCTAGATAGGGTCTAATATATGTTGGCTTATAGATTTGTTGAATCATTGATTTGTAGCTAACGATAGAGGCTTATAAATCATCAATATTAATTCCTCTTTGCTTTATACTTGAAATCATCATTTCTTTCTCAATAAAATCTTATAATGTCCATAAACTTTCTCTAATATCTTATTAAAAATTCTAAAAAGATATTCAATGTTTTTCATCCTCACTAATTTCTATTTTTGTATCTTTTATACATAGGCATGAGAGCTCCTACAACAAGGACCTAAATTAGTTGAACTTTATTCTTTTTATCTCAAGCAAATTTAGCTTAATAATTAAAAAAAAAAAGCATCGATTACCCTCGTATCTCAATTCACTATTTTTATTAAAGTCAAAGACATTGTTCATGTTTGGCATGCACAACTTATTCATCCTTTCATATCCAAACTTTGAAAGCTCTTATAATCTTACCTACTTCAAGGGTCGGGTTTCTTAAACAACCAACGTCTTTACAAATCATGTCAAGTTTCTAAAAGTAAAAAACTTTTTTTTCTCTAACTCAAGTAAAGTGTTCAATTCTCTATTTACTTTAATACACTTGAATATATGGACATTTATCAATAATTAGTCTTCTTTTTTTGTTTTGCATTTTAATCTTACGTTCACGATTATTTCTTTATTTGTTTTTCAGTGAAAGATAATAAGCAAACATCATATCTCTTATTGTTTGAAATATATAGAATCCTTCTCATTCCTTGAAACTTGCTTGCTTGCTTTATATGTTGAAGACTTTGAAAAGCTCATAATGATCGAGTGACTAGCCGTCTAGTTGTCTAATTATTCCCAAATTAGTAGAGGATTACTAAGAATTTATCAATGGATTACTTTTAAAAGTTTTCATTGTCCACCAAGTGGATGCTCCCAGATTCAACAAAAGCATTTACATGTAACCATAATAGTTTTTAAATTATTGGCTTTATCATAACCTTGTCCTAAAATAATGGGTTAATGCTTATGTTACCTTAATTTATCTCATAAATAGAATGCCTTCTTCAATTCTCAATTATTAGTCTCCTTTTTTTTGTTTTGCATTTTAATCTTACATTCATGATTATTTCCTTATTTGTTTTTCAGTGAAAGATAATAAGCAAACATCATATCTCTTATTGTTCGAAATATATAGAATCCTTCTCATTCGTTAGAGCTTGCTTGCTTGCTTTATATGTTGAAGACTTTGAAAAGTTGATAATAATTGAGTGACTAGCTGTCTAGTTGTCTAATTATTCCCAAATCAGTAGAGGATTATGAAGAATTTACCAATGGATTACTTTTAAAAGTTTTCATTGTCCACCAAGTGGATGCTCCCATATTCAATAGTATTGACAAGTCCATTAAAAGCTCCATCTATTAGTTATTTAATATGTTATTCCAGCTGCTAAGCATAAATTAGTTAGTAGGTTGGATTAATTTTTAATATAAAAAAATATTTAGGTATTATTAATGATTTTTTAGTAGGAAAAAAAATTTAATTGTGAAAAATGATTTGATGTAACCTGGTATATTTAGCAAGTTTGAAAAACAATTTGAATTATCAATAAAAATATAGTTTGACTTACAAGAATTAAAGAACACATTTAAAAAAAAATAAGACAGAACATATTGGATCGACCCAGGTCATCTGAGCTAACCTAAGAAATTTATGACAAAGATCGTGATAATCTCATAAATAGTAAGTCAAAACAAATTAAAAAAATACTCGAGCCAACCAGGTTAAAACACCAAACCTAAGACATAAGTCACAAAATTAGAATAATCATATATAAAGCAAATTACAACAAATTATGAAGATTAATCTTCAATAAATCAAATGTTAAAGGATAAAATTTAAGAAAGCGATAATTTTTTTTTAAAAAAAAACAAAAGGCCTAAAATAAAAAAAGTTATTAAAATGAATAATGTTTTGTGAGGTAGCACATAGTAAAAGCATTAACTCTTTTGGTTTTTTTACTAAATAATTGACCCATACTACACTTGTCAGATTAATTTTTTTAACGTAAAACATATATACTTTGGTGATGCTAATGTGACTAGGTTACCTAAATGGGTTCAAAGATAACCCAAATAATTGGTAAAACATAACTCAACTCAAAATAAATATTTAAGATGTGATTTTTTTTATATAAACATTGAGATGACAACATATTAAATCAATTCAAGTCAACCCATATTAACTTGTCAATCTATATACCAAGTCATGAGATTATAATAATTCTATAAAAATCAAATTAAAATAAATTATGAAGCTAAATTTCTAATAAACTCAATGTTAAAAGGTGAAACTAAAAACAAAATCAATTAAAAAATAACTTGAGTCAATTTGGGTCATAAGGCTAATATAACTCAATAGAAAATAAATCAAAACAAATGATAAGGCTCAATTCTCATTTAACTAAGTGTTGAAAATGAGATTGAAAAAATTTAATTAAAATAGACATAAAAAAACTCAAGTCAACTAGAGTTAAACTGTCAAACTCATGACTTCAATCATGAGATAAAAATAACCTCATAAAAAATAGACCAAAATAAATTTTATAGTCTAATTCTCCATTAACCCTATGTTGAATGATGAAAGTGAAAAAACAAAGTCAATTAGAAAACAAAGAAAACTTGAGTTAGCCTATTACACTCGCGTTTTGGGTCATTAACCTCGAATAACCTCATAAAAGATTAATTTAAAAACATTATATTGTCCAGTCTTCAATAAATCTAATGTTGAATGATAAAATTAAAATTAAAAAATAAATATAAATTAAAAAAATAACAAAGGAAGTAAAAATCACATTATTCATGTAATTAGTAAACATAATATTGAAGGATGTAATTGAAATTAAAAAATATAAATTAAAAAAATCATAATACAACTGAATAATATTTATATGAAGAGGTTAAATAAAAATCTCTTCTATGTTAATTAATTGAAAGTAATGTCAAAGTTCTTCTAGATATACACAAGGACATTAGGTGCCTCAACTTTTTCTTTGTAAATTTTACCGCTTCATTATCTCTTCTTTTTTTTTCTATTTATATAGGGTTAGTTGCGTGTTTATAATTAAGATTATAAGTTTTGAAGGTTAATATGAATTGACTTTAATTTTTTTATGTTATATTTTTTTTTAATTTCATCATCAACATATAATTTATTGAAATGGGTCTTTGAGCTTTTTTGTTGTTGTTTTTTTTAAAAAATTTTAGTTTTGACCTTCTTTGAGTTATTTGGTAATTTAACTTTATAATTTTATTTGGTTTTTTTCCAAAAGGATTACTCTTGTATCATTATCAAGTCAAAGATTTGATATGCTAATCTAGATGGACTTGTGTAAAGTTTTTTAGATCTTTTTTCTTTATCAATTTTTTTTAAGTTATTTGTTGTCATTGTATTTTTTTAATACAAATTATTTAAATTAAAAGAGTTTATTAAACTCAAATTAATATTTTTAAGGTGTTTATTTTGTGTTTTAAGATGAAAATAGATTAAAAATAATTTTTCTAATAAAATATAACTTTTATCTAATTATCCCGGAGAAGTTGTTGAAATGTAGGTGAATAGGTAATATATTATCTAGTTTATTTTTTAAAAAAAAATCAAAAAACATAACACATACCCTTAATCATAAAAATCAAAGGGTTAGGTGTGCAAGCCTAGCATTATTGGCTTATGGGTGCCACACCTTTTTATATTAGGTTAGGCATGCTAGTCTAATGTGTTAAGCCTGTACTCTTAATCTATTTTTTTTTTGTTTCTTTATATGTTTATTGAAACATATTATATATAAAATAACTAAAATAATATTTAAATTATTATTTAATTTCAGCATAGTTCTTAAATAAATGGGAATTTAAAAAAAAATTCTTTTTCAATTATTATATGCCTAATATGAAAAAAAATAATTAAAGTTTTGTTCATGTATATTCAATTAAGATAAAATGTCTATTTATGTTATTTTTTAATATACATGATTTTAGTGAATTAATTAATTTTTTTGCCTTCAATTGTAAATAGAATGTTGAGATATTATTTTAATTGTTTTTGTTAAAGCTTTATATGTTTTTATATATAAATACTGATTCTAGTTAAATAAGATGCTTTTGTTGAAATAATAAAGAGATACATTGACAAGGAATGTAGTTTAAATTAAAAATATATCTTTTTTTAGCTTCTATCAAATAATTGAAAACGTTGACAAATTAGTTTTTAATTATGATTGCCTTTAATTCAAAAATGTGTTTCTACTTAAATATTATTTTATTATTTTTAAGAAGATGATGATTTTTTTCATGACTGTAGTGTACAATATTTCTAAAATAATTTCTTTATTAATATTGCATAAGAGTAAAATATCTGTTTTTTTAGTTTTTTATTGTAAGTTTTTTATATAATTTTTTAAAAAATTTATTGTTCTTATAGTTTTTTCTCATATAAATATGTAGTAATCAATTCATGATTTTTTAAATGAAACTTGTTTTTATGATCGTAATAATTAAAAAAAATACTTTTCATAACACAAAAACATGTTTTCATGAAAAATTGAAAGAAATGTGTGCATTAAACAATTAAGGATTTTATTAAAAAAAAATTCTTTTTTAGTTTAAATCATTATAGTTTCTCCAAATATTTTTTCTGATTGTTTTATCTTTTTATTCAATAAACTATGTTGCTACATAAATTAAAAAAAAAACTATTTTGTTGTCAAAACAAAATGAAATTGCATGAATAAAAAAATATTATTTTGATGAAAAGAATACATTTCTCATAATTTTATTCATTGTCTTTTCTATAAATATCTATTTTTTTCATATAATAAATAAAAAACTAATTCTAAAAAATAGTTATTAAATTTAATAAAGCCTATGACTTAAGTCATAAATTTGAAAATTTAAGCCATGGGTTACGAGATTGACCTAGGTCAATTAAAATCATAGTTGTTTTAATATTTTTTTTAAAACTAAGTTTTGAGTAGGTCAATCAAGTCATGGATTTGAGAATATGATTGTGGTTACTTTTAAAAGAGTTTTTCACTTAGAAATATATTAAAATAATATTTTTTTTATTTTAAAAATATATTTTTAATATGAGTATATCAAAATAATATGAAAACACCAAAAAATTATTAATTTAAAGTAAAAAAAATTAATTTTTTTAAACGCTTTTAAAATACAAAACCTAATAAAATTTAACAATATTGATCTACCAAGCTTGGATTAAAAATCAAGTCAACAAATAACAATATTGATCTATCAAGCTAAGCCAAATTTAATAACATTACCAGGTAAATTTTTAATAACATTACCAGGTAAATTTCTAGAACAATATGGAGCAAACTATATAATTATATTCTAAGGCAATAAAAGTTGGGATAGTTATTTTTATTTTCATCACATTTTATTTCATGAGTTCCTAGAGATAATAAAGAAATAATTTGATCAATTATATTTTGGTTATAATAAAAAATAATATTAGTATTAATGAGTTTATCTTCAAAAAAAAATTCAATAAAGGTTATTTTGCTATTTATTTATGTCAAAATAAAATATTACGATTCATAAATTGTTTTTTGAATTCACCGAGATTTAAATTTTTATTAAAGGGTGTTGTGAGTTTCTTATATTTTTTTATATTTTAAATTAAAATAATATTTTTTTTATATTAAACAGAAACTAAGTTATTAGTACATAAAAAATAAAATATAAAGATCATTGGCCTACCCTTCGTTGACCAAGTAAGTCTAGATTTTTATTTTTTATTTTTTATTTTTAGATGCCTAACATGTAAGCATGGCTATAATCCCAAGAATATTCCCACATGTAAGCAAGTCTAGATCATCGGTCTGTGTCCTAGTGGTACGTCAGTCAAGATTAGGAGGACAAGAAAACTGTTGCTTATTTCAGTGATGTCGGTAAGCCCCCTCATGACGACAGCCACCAGTCTCAGCTTCATGTGTTGATATCTGACTCACTCGCCACCTTGCTCTTTGATCTTTTGTGTCATATCATTGAAATATTTCAGCGATCCCTCCACAGCAAAAGATTATAATTTATCACAAGAATATTCCCACATGTATTGCACCATGACAATTTGAAAATTATGGGCGGTGGCGGAATTAGGTGGCTGGTAGGGGGCGGTGGCTGGCAGGGTTGGATTGTTTCGCAACTTTGTTTCTTTAATAAATTAGATATTTAGTTTTAAAAATAAAAAATTTAAATTATAAATATTGCTTTTAATCTGGCTATTCCGAACTAAAATTTCTAGCATTGCACCATGGAAATGGAAAGTACCTTATTTTATATTTTTTGTACTTTTTTTTTAGATTTTTTGCATTTATGACTTCATCTGATCTTAAAATTGTAATTTTTATAGAAAAATGAAAACTATATTACGAATCATGACAAACAATGAATTTAAAAACGTGTAGCATTTTTTATTTTTATCATTTTCTTACTCTTTTTTATAATAGTTTTCATCCCTTTCACATTCTTCATCTTTCTTTTTGTTTAAAAGATTTTACTGATTATTAAAAGACTTTCAAAACATACTTTCTGGTATTAGAGGTTATCATAATATAGATTATTATTTAAAAATACATTTAAAAGTTTTTTTTTATGAATGCTAAATCAAATATGGTATTTCTTCATCTAAAATTCAAATATATTTATGTCAATAAATATTAACTTTATTAAAGACTCATTGCTAATTAAAAAAACTATGAGGTTAACTTTAATAATAAATGATGAGATCATGACTATAATGAACATAACTTATTATTTTTTTATATCATCAAATCATTTGATTTTTACTTTGAGTATAATTATATTGTTTGAGCAATATTTTTCTTTTTAGGGTAAGTTTTCTTTTTGAGTGCTTATCACGGATAGTGAAGATCCTTCAAGACCGGAAAAAAAAAAAAGAGAGATAACATGAACTTTACCTTTTAAGTAGTTATTAGTATTGAAAATTGAAAGTTGAGATTCGAAAAGAAGGTTTTCCTATCATTTACATGATATATTTTGGAATTCAAACCATGTTATATATATATATATATATATATATCTTGATTTGAAAATAATAATTAGACAAAAAAATAGTAAAATTCAAAATACATAATGTAGTCCCAAAATACATGATAAAAAAAACTAAATCCTAAACAAACAATGTTTAAATGACTTTGTTTATAAAATTCAATAACAAAAATGAGTTGATTGCACAACTTATTTTATCTTTGTATTAACATGCTTGTCAAATAATTGTGGCTTAGTAACACCACCAAGTGCATTATTTGAATCCTTGTTAATCATTTGTTATGTCAACAATGGACTAATGATATAATGATGTTATGGTATACGCTATTTTTCTTTACAAATGCAATATGGCCTCAATCTACTATTTTTCTTTACAAATGCAATATGGCCTCAATCTATTAGCTTCTAGATTTGATATCTAAGATTCTTATAGTTTTTTTATTGAGTAGTCTTGGGAACCCAAAACTCACTTTTCTCTTCTTTTTTCTAGCCATCAAGGTGTAACTAATGGATAAATCTTATCTTAAAATATGAACTAAGTATTAGGACAATTTTTTTTATACTTGGATCCACAATTCAAGACAAACCAACAAGCTCAAAACTAGTTTTTCATTTTAGGATAAAGCATGTTGCCATTAATTTTTATTTTATCCTTGAGCAAGTTATGTTGAAATTTTTTTTAATTAACATAATTTAAATAAATTATAAGTGAAAGAAAAATTAATCTCAAAGAATCATTAGTTTATCCATTAAAAAAAACCCTTGATTTTTTTGAATTTAATCTTGATTTATAATAGCTAATATGTCATTGGTAATGATGAAAATTAATTTTTTAATATTTTAATTTTCAAATTTTATTATGAAAAGGAAGTCAAAAGAAGAGTTTCCAACTAGAATTTCTTAGTGTTTTTCTTCTTCTTCTTCTTTTATGCTTTGATTTTCCTTTCAAATTTAGAGCTTAGAGTCATTACTTTAAAATATTTCACTAAGTACTATTTTTGTTTTAATTTAAACATAGCCACCTTTATTACTAATATTCATGTTAGAACATTAAATTAATACCAATTGTAAGTCTGATTATATGTTTAGTATCCATGGTAGAATTCTATTATTATTTTTTTGTGTTGAAAGCATGTTTGATATTAATTATGCTTTTATGATTATAATTTTAAACATGTATAATCTCTAGGTTTTTGTTGCACATATTTTATTTAGCATGTTTTTGTTATAATAAACAAAATATCCTTGTTCACTAATTTAATACACGCACTTTGATTTACAAGTCTGAAAAAGGCAGCATTTTACATGTTTTTCATGTTTCAAGTGATCATCAATTTATAAATACATTGTCGAAATCATTTTCCCTTTCCTATATTAGTTTCATCTCCTTAGGTCCAAGACCGGTCTTAACACTCAAGCTCAATCTTGATATAATAAAGATATATCATTGTAATTAACTTATATTGTTTTCCAATTTTTATTTCAGTTTTCAATTGTATTTATATAATTTATAGGAGTAAGTTTAGACATTTTATTGTCTATATATTGCTTAATAACTGAAAAGCCTAAGCATGCAATATTTCCTTTTCCTATATACGTTTGTCTTTCAAATTTAACAAAAACTAGAAGAAAAAAAATATGAGGTTGATTTTTTGTTCCATAATCATATGTTCTTTATCAAGATTTGATAAGAGATTACTGTTGAGTTTCACAAGCAAAATTATTGTTAAATTATGAGTCAATGATATAATATATTGGGATGTAAGAGTTTCATTCAACATGCCTCTTTTAATTTGTGTTTAATGTCATTTGATTAGCACATTGCTTGATTTTTCTTAAATATATACTTGGATTAACTATATTTTAACATAAAATATCCATTTAGTTGTCTTTAAGACAATCTTATGTAAGATGAAAGGTTTTGTAATATCACACACATTTGTATATATTAATTTAACTTCATTAATAAAATCAAATAAAATCAAATGTATTTTTTTAAAGAGAATATTGCAATTAAGTTATTGTAAATATCTTGGCGCTTCCTACTTTCCACACACTTCATGTATCAAGTGTCTTTTTATGAAAATTCTTTGTTGTTCAATTTAGATATTTGCATAAGCACACATCACTAATTAATAGAGCAATTGATAAAAAATGGATGTAAATACCTAATTGAATTTTTTGGAAAATAGTGTGTATTGAATTATAAAAAATTAAAATCCATATATATTCAATTAATAAAAATATTAAAATTAATATATTGATAGTATAATTACCCATCTTAATAATTTAATCTTTAAATGATATTTTTTCTGCCAATATTCATCTTAGTAAAACCTTTTTAATGCACTTTAATAATATTGTAATTGAAAATTTTGATGATTATAAACATTCTCTTCTAGTTTTAATTAAGTGCAGGGTTTGTATTGGGTGATTAGCAGCCACTTCTTAATTTGAAGATATAATCAATATAATCCTAAACCTTTATCGTAAGATAACTATCTTTTAAAAGTATATGGTGTACAATTTTTTAGTAAAATATCTTTCAAATTCTCAAAACAAAAAATAGTTTCTTATTTTATTATGGTTATTTTATCCTTCAACATTTAAACTTTAAAATTTATACAAATAATAAACTAAGTTTATTGACCATGATTTTGTTGTGGCTTTGATTATAAAAATTTGAATATAAAAAACCAATATTTAGATTGTCATAAACTTTTTGATACTATTATAAAAATCAATATAATGATTCAAACTTCAAAAACTCCAACCCAACTATTTTGTTAACCTAGGTGTATAATTAAATTATATAAGAGTTACATTATGTAATATTGTTCAATAGGCAAGTTTAAGGGAAAAACTCAACTTAATATCTAATGATAAAATTAAATAAAAACTTCATATGATAGAATCAAACTAGAACAAAAAACAAGATACAAAATGGGTCTAAAGCTCAAAGTTTAAAATTCCCTATTAATTAAGCATGAAATTAAAAAAAAATAAAACAGACCAAGAAAAATAAATACTTATTTTTCTTTTAAAAAAACCACGGGTCCATTATAAAACAATCATTACATGGGCTAAAGCCTTCATTTATTTATTTATTTTTGCTTTTTATATTGGGCAAATCTTTTTTTACAAAAAAAAGAAAAAAAAATTATGACATATAACATAGTACAAAACATCAGGCTTTCTCCAACTTATGACCTCTAAGACAACTGATAATAAAATGAGTAAACAAATATCTTAACTCATCATCATATAATCTATATATTTTTATGAGTTAACCACTGAGCTACAACACATGCAAATAATAAAAAAAAATTAAATAAATATTTCAACTTAGGTTACCATTTATATAAACAGTGAAAGTAAGCGGAATTGATTTAATTGTCTTGATCATATTTTTTTAATATTTTATACTAGTTTATGAGATGGTGAAACCTTTATAAGAATATGAATTATCTTCAAAAAGTTAAAATGGATTGTCTTTTCTTGAAAATATTGTCCTATAAGCAAGTGTACCTATTAACGCGGATCCCATAAAAGTTAGGACCTTACAAAATAATAAAGGGAATAAGCCTATAAAAATATAGTGTAATGTGTATTTGCAAAACTTAGAAGCTTAATATGGTATAAAGGTTAAGGAAGAAGAATAAGAAGAAAGAGAGTATTATGAAATGTGTTGTAATATAGAAAATATTATATTTTCATTGTATATATGTATCCTATGTAATGCGTTATATAGTAACTATTGTATGTTACCCTAGTCATATATATAAAAGAGATGGTTACTGAGTATGTATGTCCTCCAATCAATTATAGCTTATGCTTCAACTTAATATTAAAGTAAAAAATATCTAAACAAATTCTTCTCTCCTAATCAACACATTCCTTCCTTCTCTACATCACTTCTAAAACACACTCTTTTAAACAGATTCATATCTCTTTTTTTATAAAAGAATTTGTTGCAGACATTTTTTTCCTTTGAAAAATAACATCTCTCTTCCCTTTCCCCTTTCCCTTCCTTAGTTATGAAATATTGCACTGTGTTCCAGTTCATACTTTTTAAAACAGATAACATATCAATAGCCAACTTTGGTTGCATCTGCAGAGACTCTACTGCAGATTCATTCTAGTAGCAATTATCCAACTTCTCCAGTTTCACCAATGAATTCCTTTGTTGCTGCTACAGCTGACATAAATTTTAGCTTGACCTCCTCTACCTCATCCTCTCCTGTAGCCCCTACTTCTACCAATGTGCGTGTTTTTCCACACAATACAGCTATATCTATCTCCGCAATTCTTACCACATCATTAGCCATCTCCTTTTTCTAACACATAATAAGTCATCAATCTCAAACTTACCAACACAAATTATTTATTTTTGCATATGCATGAAGCTATATTTGATTGGTTAAGGTGTTTTTTTCTTTGTTAATGGCTTGATGATGTGTCTTTTTTTGCACAGTGATGTTTTTGCTACTTCAACTACCTTTAGTTGTTTTTCCTAAGCCTTTTGACATGGAAACAACAAGATCAACTCATCCTCAATGCACTCTTCTCCTCTTTATCCACAGATGTTCTCCATCTTGTGGTGGCTTGTCCAACCTTTATTAATGTATAGAGCACGCTAGAACATGGTCTTATGTCTCCATCAAACTCTTGAATCATGCAATTGTATGGTTGTCTTCATGACCTTTATCAAGGTGATGATACCATCACCATTTATTTACAGAAGGCTAAAGGATTCTTTAATGAGCTAGTTATCACAGGCCATTCCATCTCCTTCATAGACTTCGTTCTATATGTGTTTTGGGGCCTTTGTAATGAATTTCATGATTTGGTTACCAATCTATCGATGAAAGCTGACCCTCTGCCATATTCTGAGTTGCATACTTATTTATCTACTCATGAGTTTTTACATAGAAGTTCCCTTCATTCTATTCCTATGGTTGCACCATTTCTACCAGCACTTATGCAACCCTTCTTTACCTTCGCTGCCCAATGTTTGTTTTCTATCTTTAATGGCAATGATTCATCCTCTCAAAAGGGTAGGGGAAGATGTAATGGGTGGAAGAATATGTGCTCCCCCTTACTTACTATGGTGCTCAGACTTTCAGATGTCACATTCTAGCAACATCAACATAGGCATTGGCAATAGAATTGCCTAGATTAGCAGCAAAATAGAACAAGTAATACTGGTCAGTGGCAAGGACAGATTAAATGTCAACTTTGCAATATATTTGGGCATTTTGCATATCAAGGCTCCCAGCTTATGCACCATGGTAATCATGTCTTAGCCAACCTCTCTTTTAGTGATGCATTCACAACAAATTATGTCACTTGGCTTCCTGACACCGGCACAAATCAACATGTTATTCCAAATATTACTAGTATGACATGCAAAATCTTATATTGGTAATAATCAATTGCATGTTGGTGATAGTGAGGGACTCGTCATATCTGATACAACCCATAATATTCTATATACCCTTAAACAATTTTTTCATTGTCTAATGTCTTGCACGTTCCAAAAAATAAAAATAAAAAAGACTTTCTATTAACAATTTTGTCGTGAAAATTGTTTTCTTTGAATTTCACTCTTCTGTTTTCTATGTTAAGGATCTTATCACCAAAGAGGGCCGCTTTCCTATCAGAGTAAAGATGACCTCTATGTCCTTTCAAAGTCTTCTCCCATATTTGTGCCCCAAGTTTTTTTGTCTACTAGTTTATCCACCTCTATTGATATTTGGCATCGTCAACTTGGTCACCTAAGCTCTTGGATTCTGATTTTTTTAACATCAAATAAAAAGGTCATTTATATATCTCATCCTTTGAATTTTTAGTGTTTAGAAAAATCATCATGTTTGTCATTAAGATCTACGCATCACAAAACATCTACTCCTCTTAAACTAGTATTTTGTGATATTTATGGATGTACACACTAAATTTATTTGATTTTATCCTTTTAGTGTCAAATTTGAAGTATTTAATGTGTTTCATCAATTTCAAGTTTTGGTTGAATTACAATTATTTTGTAAAATAAAATAAGTACAAACTAACTGGGGTAATGAATATCATAAATTAAATTCCTTCTTCAAAACTATTGGTATTTACCATCGCATCATATGTCCATATACACATGAATAAAATGGTACTATTGAGCATCGTTGTCGTCATATTGTCAAAATTTGTCTTACCCTGTTTAGTCTTTGTAAGGCATCTTTAAAATTCTAGAATTATACATTCATAACCTGTTTATCTTATTAATCATATGCTAACATCGGTCTTATAAAGCAAATCCCCGTTTGAAACTCCATTTCATCAACCACTTGATTATGGTTTCCTATGTGCTTTTAGATGTCTTTACTTTTTTTTTCCTTCCGACCATGTAGTGCTCATAAGTTAGACTATCACTTTACTCATTATGTGTTTCTAGGTTCTAGTTCATGTCATCTAGGTTACCTTTGTTTTGACTAATCTTGTGATTATATTTACATCTTTCATCATGTTTGTTTTCATAAAAATTCCTTTTCATTTATTGAGTCTGATCGTGTTTCTGTCATAACACATTTTAACCCACAACCAACCTCTATCTCTCACCTTCCTACCTTAACATATTTCCCATCATACAACCCACCACAAACATCAACCCTTCCCACATACACCCCAGTTCCGTTACCATTATTTGCAACTATATTTCTTGATCATTTTGCAAGTTTAGGTTCTAATACTCTGGACATCATAGCATCTGATTCTCCTTTTTCTCTTACGCCCCTAGTTACTTTATTCGGCCTTTATCTCCTTTCCAGGTCCTTGTACAATCACCATAAGGGTTAGATCTATGTATTGATCTTTCCAGCTACTCTATTCCATAATAGCAACCGCCCATAAGGTATTTTGACTCACCTGTTATAATAGCTTCCCAACACCACCCCTATGGTGTTGCGTCCATGATAGCACAAGTCTATTAACATGAGCTTAGTGTCTGCCTCTCCATTATTTCCCACCTTATAGGTAACTTATTCCTCTGCTTATAAACTTTTTTCTTTCATAGAAGCTAACCATTTTTTATATTGGCATTCTACTATAAAATCTATAATTATAGCTTTAAATGTCAATGACACTTGGTCCCTGGTTCTAGAATGTTGTTGGTTGTTGATAGGTTTACAAAATCAAGTTTCGAGTTAATGGTACTGTTGAACACTACAAGGCATGCTTGATTGCACAAGGGTTCACTGAACAAGAAGATATTAACTACTCTGAAACCTTTAGTTTGGTTGTCAAACCAACCATATCCGTTTAGTCCTCGCCATTATAGTCTCTAACTATTGGTGGATTCGACAACTTGATGTTTATAATGTCTTTCTCAATGGTTCACTTCATGAGGTTATTTATATACAACAACCCACGAGGTTTGTCGACCCTATCCTACCAACTCATGTATATCGCATTCATAAGTCTCTATATGGTTTAAAACAAGCTCCACAGGCTTGGTACAAATGACTGAGTGACTTTATTTTGTCAGTTGGCTTCCGCACTTCTAATATTGATACTTCCTTATTCATTCTAAATATGAATCATGATATCTATTATTTTCTTGTCTATATGGATGACATTCTGCTCATTGGTAGTAACTCCACTTTGATTCAATGCCTTATTACCTTACTAAGTTTAGAATTCAAACTTCAAGAATTGGGTTATGCTTACTATTTCTTGGGGATTGAGGTCACTCCCACCAGAATGGATCTCATGCTTAATCAACATAGATTTGCTCTTGACATCCTGAGTCTTGACTGTTGATACACTGATTTCTGCCTCCAAGAATGACCTCTTGACTAGTGAGCCATTCTCAGACCCTATTCGTTTTCGACAAGTTGTTGGTGCCCTTTAGTATCTCATATTTACTAGACGAGACATATGTTATATTGTCAATAAGGTTTGTCAATTTATATATCTTCTACTAAAAGTCATTGGGCGATTATCAAAAGGTATATTTTCCTTTGTTCTTCACCTTACTTGTGGTTCCTCATTATCCCTTCATAGTTTTAATGATGTTGATTGGGCGGGAAGCATCAATGATTGGAAGTCTATTCTATGAGTGGCTATATTGTCTTTTTTGGCACTACTCCTATTTCATGGAAATCTAGCAAGCAATGCATTATTACTCGCTCCTTCACTAAAGCAGAATATAAGGTATTAGCTGATGATACTACTGAGGTTCATTATCTTCTTATAGATTTATGCTTTTCTCCCAATTATGTTACCACTATTTGGTGTGACAACATATTTTTATTAATTCTATTTTTCATAAATACACAAAACATGTTAAGGTTGATTTTTGCTTTGTTCATGATGGAGTGACTAAACAAGAAATATAGATTTGCTTTATATTTTCTAAAGATCAATTAGCTAATGTTCTCACTAAACCACTTCTCCACTCTGCTTTTACTTCTTTGCGGTCCAAGCTTCATATGGTTCTCTTATCTTTAGCATGAGATGATGTATTATGGAATGTATTGTAATATAACAAATATTGTATTTTCCTTGTATATATTTATCATGTGGAATACTCTATATAGTAATTATTATATGTTGTCCTAGTTATATATATATATATATAGAAGAGATGACCACTAATTATATATGTCCTTCAATAAATTACAGCTTATGCTTCAATTGAGAATCATTAAACCTAAGGCTAATGTTGTTTATACAATCGCGAGCATCAGAAGGGACATTTATGTAGAGGGAAATATGTTAGAGGGAAGTCAATTCCCATGCCACCCATGGTTTTAGATCATTATCAGGAGTGAAGAGGCTGCTGGATTATTGTTGACATAAATTAGGGAATTTCATGTGCCTGGCATATTATGTACGTATACATTTAATTAATATATGAACTACCTATCCTCGTTGTGGGGGTGACGTAGGTCGGGTTGACCTAGAATGCTAGCTATCAAGGCCATGATGAGGAAGATGAGACATGCACCACGGCTACATCACTAGTCACTCTGTATTAGAATGTTAAAATTTATCCATTTGTTTTTCTAATCTCATGGAAATATTTAAAGATGATTCTAGATGAGACCATCTCGTTAATTTTTATTCTTATTTTTGTTGAACTGGAAATGCATGCCTGGATCATACATAGTCTGCAAGTATTATTTGTATACTGATTTAGTGATTGCATGTATGCCTGATGTTCTGTAAATCACTAAAATTGTTGCACTTACCCATCCACTAAAATGGTGTTAATCCATTTAATTTCGCACCACCTTCAGCCACTTCACTTCCGTGAGAGGAGGGGCCAGTTTCAGACAACCAAAGGATTTCCATAACAATGAATGGTTGAGTCTATTATCTATCAACAACATTATTATTGCATGACATATTCCTTTCCGCATTGCAATCGAGTGAAATCTCAGTGTGTAGAAGAAGCATATGGAAACAATTGCTTATTATAATTAAGATTTCTCTTAGAAAAATGATGCCTTAAGATACATGTATGAAAATATTTTATTGATATAGTTGTTAATTTATGCTTTGATCGGAATGTTTTACAGGGACCACACTTGAATTGAAGTTGGGTTTTTTTTTTTTCAATATATATATATATATAGGTGATATACATCACCAAAACGTTTTTTATAATAAAATCCATCTCATGATATGTATTAATGTAATAAATCCCCGAGCAATTTTTGTTGTTAAAATTTATGACATGGTTACAGTAATGCCATTGAAGCAAGTCGTGTTAAGCTACCAACCAACAATCTTTGTTGATCCTTTCCATTTGTCCAGGCACAGGAAAGGTCTGCAAATTAAGTTAAATATATATTTGATAATAGGGTGGCCAACTATTACAAAGAAAAATTCATATATACCACTTATTTTGAACGCCAGTGGAAGCTAAGCACTATTTTTTTTCCTGGTGGCTTCGACGCCACTACTGCACCATATGAGCAACATGCACTCAGAATGTCCCATTCCTTCCTCCCCCACTACGGATATGGATGAACATCTACGTGCAAATTATTACTTCCATTGCTAACTATTTCCATAATAATTTTAATAGTCTCGGTCACCAGGGAACCTTCAATTAATGTACAATGCAGCTCACTTGACAATTTAGCCAGGTTTGGATTTCGGCTGCGGAGAATTTTATTGAAAAACTTCAAATGTGTCAAAACATATCAAATCTTTGATGGACTGGACCTATTTATGGGAGAATTTTAAGCTTCGTCCTTGATCTAGATGCACCCCAATGATGGTGCGAAAGAACGTTGGTGCCCTTAATGATTGTTCAGAGTATGGTTGAGACTATGAATAGCAATGTAATTCATATTGAAGGAAAGTCTGTGCAGTATGATTTTTGATTGTGTAGTTTCAGTGGTGTGTGCGTTCAACGACAACCCTCTTATGAAAGAATTAAGGAATCATTTTGTGGAAGTTAAAGCCAGTATTACTAAACCATGGTGGTGTCTTATAGGAAATTTTATCGAAACTATTTTTCCTTCTTATCGCAGAGGTGGAACTACTGGAAGCTTTCAGGGATTGTATAAATGCTTGTGATTTTCTTGAATTACCTTTAATGGTCAATGATTCACATGGTTTAGGGGCAGCTCAGCTAGTCGTATTGATAGAGCTTTTGTATCTCCTAAATGGCCGAACAATCTCCTTTCCTTCTCTTTATGTGGTCTTGCCATATATGTTTTACACCATAGGCCCGTTCATTTGATGTTGGATAAAACAAATTGGAGACCTAAGCCTTTCAGATTCATAAATTGTTGGCGGATGAGATCTGACTTTAAGAGAGTGATCCAAGATTTCCAGGGGTCAACTATGGAATGTGTGAGTGGTGGTGGAAAAGTTGTGAAAGCTATTACTACATTATTTTATAGTTTTATCAATATAATTTTTATGTTGGTATAGTTTTTGACCGACTAATTCACCAATATAATACATTTATCAGTGTACCATTTGTCAAAAATTCCATCATCAATTACTAATTTTATTGCTAAAAAAAATTATAAACCAATGGTTTTACAAATGAAAAATAAGCATAAAAAAAAACTTTTCTCGCTGAAAATTCACCGATGAAATAATTATGTTGGTATATTTCCATTAGTGATAGTGATATATATAGTGATTTTTTTCCTGACTTTTTGAAATATACCAATAGATTGATTATGTCTATATTTTTATTGGTAATTATGGTATATACAATAATTTTTTTTAATTCTCTGTAAAATACCAACAGATTTATTCCATCTGTAATTCCATCCATGATAATTAAAAAATATTTTAAAAAATAAAATTGTACAAAATAATTAATATAAAACTATATAGAATAAAAAATTAAAAAATTAAAAAAATTGTATAAAATTGAAATATGTAAACATAAAATTGAATAATATAAAATCCAAATATTCATTACAATTTTGTTTGTACAAATAAAAATTAAACTAGAATAATGGTTGTACTGAAGGAGGAGGTTTGTCATTCTTGGACCATACAATCAAAAAGAGGGCACACACATATCACTCGTGTCTATAATCATTTGGCAGAGTTGTTTGTAATCTGTCGCCAATAGTTGCTCATATTTTTCAAGAGATGAGCCCTGTGTTATTGTAAGGTCACGAACTTCTAAGATTTGGTGTTTAATACTAATTGAGAACTTCCAACAGTTGAGACGTTATAGGCCACCAAGTTCTCGGTTGTAGTGTTAGAGAGTTCATACACCTTATTTTTATCGAGTTCACTGGAATATCTTGTCTCCATTAAAAAATAAGGATCGAAATCCAGGTGGGTCGAAGGATCTTCTCTGTATCTCTCCCTCAACCAGCTATTAAATGTCTTCTGAAAATTAAAAAAGAAATCATCAAATTCAATTCAAGAAAAAAATAACTTACAAAAGAAAATAACTAAATGATCATACTATGAAGTGTTGAGCATGGTTATTAATGAACTGTTGCACCATTTTTTTAGCAATCTTCACTCCATACGTGCATCTCTACAAAAAGCTCTATTACGCTTCACTCATATCTAAGAGGGATAGCATGTAAGAAAAAAAGTTGCAAGTTAAATATATTTATAAATAATAACAAATTAATTTTACCATTTGCTTTGCATATGTAATGAACAGGAAGAAACCGTTAGTATGCTTGGTAATCGAATTGCGAATTTGCCGATTTTGATTCTTAACATCGAACTATAAACATTGTGTGAACCACTCAAAGATCACATATTGGATATATTGCACCCATATATCCTCCAAGATATATGGCAGTCTGAAATCTCTCCAAATTGCCATGTCATTTTAGCCTTGTAGATCATTATCTCTAACGTATTTTTTTGCTTTTTTCAGCGCTTCATACCAAAATTCATGCAACTTATAACCATGAATGAATTTTATATGATTTAATGACAAATTAGATGAATAATTATATAATCAAATCTGATTTAAAAGAAAAACTTGACACTTCTATACTAAAGACTACCCAAATAGTTCAAACTTGTAAATGTTGACAAGATATATGCCAAAAACCAGTTTATTTTATTTTATTTATATCATATATTTTAGATTATTCAATATCATTTCATTTTCAATGTCATAATATAATGTTTTTAATCATAAAATAGAGAAAAAAAAAATTTATAGATAAGTTATAATCTATACAAATTCAACAACCTCTTTTAATTTACCATAATAGTCAACTTCAGACTTATTACAAGTCGATCCCTTAACACAAATACCAATGTTATATGTTTTTCTTACATGCTTGTATTATTCAGTATGAAACACGTATCCATGGATAAAATACTTATTATAACACCTCACTTTTCTTTCAAATACCAGGCTTGGTAAAGATAATGAAACACTGACATTCTTTCTCATTTGATAAATCTTATACATCAAGTGCAATAATGTATAGCAAATAAAAATTCTATAACAAAATTAAGCACCATGATAGATAATGAGTTTTTGATGGTACTTATATGTATTTTGAACCACATGATAAATTATTCACCTTATAATCAAAAGATTTAGGATTCGGTCAGCTATGAGTTATTAGAGAGTAAATTTTATCAATGTTGCCTATAAGGTTTTCAAAATTATATGAGTTTATGATGTTACATAAATAAATAGTCCATTTATAACAAAATTTTAGTATATATACTTATTGAATAAAAAGTCTCGGTTCATTATAGTTAAATAGCACATAATTTTATGCTTATTTGAACTCTATTTCAGATAAATATTTTCCTCTTAAAGTATTTTTAGGTATAGATCATCCAGGATTGAAGAATATTGACAAGTTTCCACTCAAAAGCATTTTACCTCCATCATCATGTCGTGGAACGCAGTTGATTCTCATTTTCAAATAAGGCTTAAAATAGTATGAGATAAATGTTGAGATCTTCTTGACAATATAGGCCTCACATATATCAAAACTTCAACATACGCTTTATCTTTAATTTTTTTAAGATTGAGCAAGTACATGCATGGAATTAAAAAAATAATTAATTAATAAAAACAATAAAATACATTACTAATTACATTGCATCTATAATATCTAACCTCTCAAATAGATACATCCATCCATACTAGATTAGGCCTTCAACTTTTGCTTTACACAGTAAATGTATAGGTAAATATGCTATCAAGTTAAAAAATGATAGAGAAAATATCATCTCAAGTTTGCATATTGTCTCGATGATATTCATTTCAAGCCTCTCAATGTGATGTGTCTACACCTTACTAGAATATATATCTATAAAGAAATAACTAATCTCCATAAACACGTGATAGTCATGGCTTTTCATTCCATATAATTTGTATTCCTTCAGATTAACCAACCTTGATATGTTTAAGACATGTCTATCAAAAAAACACAAACTTTTAAGTCATTGATAGACTAGTAATTATGTTTTTTTTTCTAAAGTGAAGCTTGCTCTAGGCTTTGAGACTTGTGACCCGCCAAAAACTAACTCTATATTTTTACTATTACAAAACAACTCTAGGCTATTAAGACTGGATATGACTAAAGATAAAAGCATGAACTCTGTTCTCATACACAACCCCGATTACAAGTTGTAAACAGTAAGTCTAACCGACCAATAAGAATAAGAAACAGCAAATAACTCGAATGGATTAAATCTGTTTGTACACAACCTAAGATACATATTTTTTTATTCAGCTAAAAAGTAAAGATGTACATTGTTAAAGTGTTTCCATGCTTTACCATTAAAAGGATGCATCACTCCATCCACCATATCATGTAATTGGTGCCATATCATGTACTCAACATTCTTTGGTGATATAAATAACCCTTGCAATCTAGCTGTGATTGGGAAGTATATAAGTTTTCTATATGCCATGAAAGTCTTTCTCATACTAGTTATGGGTTTGTAATGAGAATTCTCACATTTCATGTACTCCGTCAGCTTAGCATTTTTAAAGCAATATAGCATGAAGAAGTTAAAACACATGTTAAATTTTTAATATCCTAAACTAAGGGTTTCATTATAGACTTAACAACATGGGTTTCATTATAGACTTAACAACATAGAATTTCGCTTTCAACCTATTCCCTTCAAGTAAAATGCTTATCGCTTATTTAATAATTTTATCATAATCAGCCTCACTCAACCTATAATCTAACTTGATGGTGAACATTTATACAATGACAGATAATTCACTATGATTTTTACAGTCATTCCATATCAGAATCTTTTAATAGACCAAAAAACCTTGTTGTATCTGCATTAGGTTATTTTTCTATGATTAGACATTGACTGATATTACCTTAATTCATTCTTATTGTTTGCATAACCATATTCTTATAAGGATTATTGTTGTTATTTACAACTTTATGCACTTGCAAGCACTAGAAGTTGAACCAATCATCTTTTCTACCATACATTCATTACAAATAAATAGTTTTTCATATGCATACCAACACAGGTAATCCTTCATGAACCCTTTATGTAGAAGATGCATCATTAAACACCTAGATGCAAAAACTTTTTATTTATGCATCTTCTTCATGGATACTTAACACCGCCTTCACTAAAATTTCTCGAAATAAATGTTATAAAATTAATAAAACTCTATTATAATAATTCATCCTCTACAATCATTAGGGTAAATCTCGATACATCCATGAATGATCATCCATGACTTCTATCCAACCTCTATAAAATAATGATGATAACATGTATAAATTAACTACATTAAGTAAATAAATTTGCAAAAATATTAGTTTAGCTCAAGATTATCCAATTTACTTTCAAGCTTCTCTTAAAACTTATTTGGAAGTATGGTTGCGATTGCTTTTTAAAATATTTTTTTGTGCTGAAATGCATCAAAATGATATTTTTTTATTTTAAAAAATTATTTTTGAGATCAGTGCATCAAAATGATCCAAAACATACCCAAAAAAAAATTTTGCTAAATAATTAAATTTTTTAGGAACGTGGTGTGCACCATGTTCTTAAACATTCTCTTAAATATTCATTGTGATTATCTATTATCTATGTTCATACAAATTTATACATATTAATTTACAAAAATTATAACTCGATAATAAAATTGATAAAAATTAAAATGAACCCATTAAACAAGCTATTATTTATTTCATTACAAGACACCTAACTTGATAATTCGACAAAAGTTTCAACAATTTACAAACAAATATAATTTTATAAAATCTAAAGTAAACCATAACAAGTATAAATTATAAATCCATACTACAAGTTTGTTTGAGAAAAAAAATACAAGTAAACACCTAAACAGAATACATATACTAAAAAAATATTCAATAATAATATAGTTGACATTTTAATGTTAAAATTGAAAAAAAAAGAAGCTAGATTTACTTACTAAAAATAAATAAAAAAATCAGCAATAAATCAGAACACGGACACTATGACTATAAAAGTTAAAAAATAATGACTTGTATTGAGAAGAGAAGGATATTTTAGAGGGGGTTAATTGCAGTTGGGGGTGGGGAGCAGTTTGTTTAGATGCAAAGGTAAGGGAAGAAGAAAGAAAAATAAGAAAAGGGAAGGTCAATGGTCAGGTCATATATTAACTTTCACAAAAGGAATCACTAATCAAATATTTATGTCTGTGAATCCATCAACAATTCTATCGATGAAGTGGACACGTCACTGTATGGTCATCCCGGTTTGAATCCCTATTTAATTTCATCGGTAAAATCACTCATAAAAACTTCCACTTCATCGCACTTCTTTGTTTTTATAAAATTCTTTATATTCCATTTGGGATTCTCTCAGTATATACCAATAAAATATTTATGACGGTATATACCAATGGTTTTAACGAGAAAATTAATTCGGTTGGTAAATTCACCATAAAATACTGACAGAAAAAGTCTGTCGATAATGTCGTTGGTATTTATTGAATTTTTTGCATTGGATCAAAGTCATTAAAGAAGGTTTAAGATCATAAAATAATGATAGGGTTGTAAATATTAATGAAAAATCAAAGCATTGAAGTTAGAAGTTGAGAATTTAAAAAGTATTAAGGATATCATGATTTGTATTATAATGGACTATTTAAAAGCAATCAAGTTAGTAATGAACTGCATACCTTATATCAAATGCATGAATCTCTTTATTAACATAAATCAAGAATACAATCGTGCAACCTTGGTGATAGAAATACTTGGTTTTTCATATTTTTGCTACAATAAGAAAGAAAATGAATGTTATTCTTTCTAGTTTGGTTGATGAGAGGACTTTCCTCAAGCCTTCTAAGGTAAAGTTTGAAGTTGCTTGATTCTTCAAAGGTTTTTACTCTTTTGAAAAATAGGATAGAACATCTTACTCAAAATTAAACTTTTAGAAACTTTTTTCATCTTTAATTTTTGTCTTGATATTTTCGGCTTCTTCTTCATTAAAAAAGCATAGGATATAATCATTAATGATATTCTTACCATGGTTGATGATTTCTATATTTTAGGTGTTCTCCTTCGTGGTATTAATAGCTTATATATTATCTTAATCCCTAAAGTGATTGGCTTTAATGATCTTAAAGATTTCATACTTATCAATTTTGTTGAAAGCCTCTACAAAGTTATTTTAAAGGTGTTACCTATCAGACTAAAGAGTGAGATGCTTCAAATTATTAGTGATTTCTTAAATGTCTTCATTAAGGGCAAACAAATCCTAGATAATGCTCTTATTGTTAATAAAATCATTAACTATTTAAGTAAAAAGAAATTAAAAGGCTTTCTCTTTAAACTTGACTTTCATAAAGCTTTTGATTCTATAATTTAGGAATATCTAATTGTATGGGATTTAGTTCTCATTGGAGAGAATAGATTTCATAATGTGTCTCAGGTGCTAAAGTCTTAATTTTTTATAAATGGTTTTCCAACTCTATAGTTCTCTATGCAAAAAGGGCTTAGGCAATGTGATTCTTTATCACCATTTCTATTTAATATTATTATAGAGAGACTTAGCAAAATGCTTAACAAAGG
This sequence comes from Populus ilicifolia, assembly GCA_015708895.1. Taxonomy (NCBI): domain Eukaryota; kingdom Viridiplantae; phylum Streptophyta; class Magnoliopsida; order Malpighiales; family Salicaceae; genus Populus; species Populus ilicifolia. The sequence continues at coordinate 148,140 of SRLM01000854.1, forward strand.
TTATGATTTAGGCTTCACTTAAGGTATCGAGTTTAGTTAGGATCAAATAAACATCACTCATCTTCAGTTTGCATATGACACTTTTATATTCAGTTCATATAATTTCTCCTTTCTTTAAAACATTAAAAGAATCCTTCAATGTTTTGAATTGATTTTTTAGCTTGAAGGTAAATTTCTATAAACGCTCTATAATTGGAATTGGAATTGGAATTGATGGCGATGATGACGATGTTGTTTCTTTCCATGCAAATAACTTCATGTGTTAGAAGGAAAGGCTACCATTTAAGTAATTAGGATTACCTGCTAGAGCTTCATCATCTTATATTATGATGTGAAAGTCTATTATCACTAAACTTAGTAGCAGACTGGCTACTTGAAAATGGCATCTTTTGTGTATTGGTGTGAGGGTTTATTTGATAAAAGTAGTGCTAAATAACCTTTATATTTACTATTTCTTTTTATACCCCATTCCAATCATTATAGCTACTAAAATTGAAAATCAAATTAGATCAAGTGAGGAGGGAAGGAAGAAATTATGTAATGTTAAATGGACCTCAATTGTTCTTCTAGAAAATCTAGGAGGAATTGGTATTAGTTCCATTCTTAACAAAAAGAACACTTTGTTACTCATATGGTTTTTGAGATACTAATGCTTATATTCAAGTTTATGAAAGAATATTATATGTAATCTGCACAATTAGAAAGCTATTTTACATTTTCCTTTCCTAATGTTAATGTTAATTCCAGTGGAATTACATGGTTTATGATCATCAAAAGTTGTTTTAATGATGGTCAGCTTCAAAATATTATTAACAAAAAAGTTTGTGTTTTGGTTGGGATAGTATGGATGCTAGTTTCTAGCAAGATGCATTACTAGGGGATTTTTGTCCTGCATCTATTTTCCTGAACTTTTCAATCTTTTAATGGATTAGATCTCCTTTAGTGCTAATATAGGAATGTGAGATGGCTTCTCTTGGATATGAAATTTGAGATGGAGAAAGTCTAAAAGGAAAAGAGACTGGGGCTTTTAAAATTCTATTCAACAAATTATCTTATGTTATATTAAGCTTTGAAGTTAATGATAAACTAATCTAGAAGCCTAATTCTAATGGGGTTTATTCAGTAAAATCCACTGATGGTTTACTATCAGCTTCAATTCATATTAATCTATGCAATTCTTTGAATGGTATATGAAAAAGATTGGTTCTTTCTAAGGTTGAAATTTTTGGTTGAATGATTATTTTTGGTAAAATTAATATTAGAAATGTGTTTGTCAAAGCCTCCTTTAAAGGCAAGTGAAGTTGGTGAGTTGTATGATGGGCAACCATCTCCTACAGTTTGAAAAGGACTCAATTGTTAGCTAGTACCTCCTTGGTGTCAGGGTGGACTCTTTCACTTTATTTTATTATATACACTTAGCAAAAAGAATGTTCTTTTGATACACATAAGATATGGATTTTATATAAACCAATGAAAGGTATTCTTAATGCAAAAGATGTTAATTGTCTTTTATGTTTAGGCTCTGAGGAAACTATTAGGCACCTTCTTATACATTGTTATAATCACTGACATATTTGGAAAATATTTGTTGATTTGTGGGAACATCTTATTTATGGAAAGTTTTTTTAAAAAAAAAATATGGTTTATGTTGTTATTTGCAATCTTATGGTGTCTTTAGCTTACTATAAATGAATTTATCTTCAATAATAGGTAGCTTAATTATAATACCATCCTTCTTCTTATATTAATTACACTATATACATGGATTAATGCCTTTTTTAAGAATTTTTTATTGCACCCTTGATTTATTAATTTCACCTGAAGGATTGGCTTGTTGGTTAAATACCATGTGTTCTAAACCCTCTCATTTCATGGTATCCTCTTAAAATATACATTTAAGTAGAATATTGATGGCTTTTCTATTAGAAAACCTGATTTTATTGGTATTTGTAGGGTTTTTTGTGATCATAATAACCTTATTGTCATAACTCAATTTTGAGTTATTTCTCAAAAATCAATTTTAAAAAAAAATAAAAATCAAAAAATAAAATAAAGATTGGCAACGTGGAGAAAGTAGACTGGGAAATCAAGCTATAATTTTTTAGGATAATTCAAGGCCTAATTATACCCCTTTATACCCAAAAAAAGGAGGAAATAATGCAAATTCAAGGTCAAATTAAATGATTATTGGACAAATTTGTATAAACATTAAGTTCAAGGACATAATTAAAATTTTAATAGGCTAATTTGATCTAATCATAGGTCAAATTAAATTTTAATTATATTTAAGAATTAATTTGGATCCAATTGAAGGATGTAATTAAGTGCAACAACTTAATTATAATTTAAATAGGTTAAATTAATTTTATTTGGGGTTTAATTAGTGAAAAATTAAGTCCAAGGTCATAATTAAATTTTAATAGGCCAATTTGATTTAATCATGGGCCAAATTAAATTTTAATTATGTTTAGAATTAATTGAGATCCAATTGAAGGATTTAATTAAGTGTAAGGACTTAATTATACTTTAAATAGGTAAAATTAATTTTATTTGGAGCTTAATTAGTGAAAAATTAAGTTTGGGAGCTTAATTTAGGCTTAATTGAGAAGATTGAAATTTTAAAAGATCAAATTTAATTTTTACCAAGTTAATTGATTGAAATCAAGGGCAAAATTGCAAGAAAATTCAAGTTTTGGGGTCAATTAGCGGTTAAATTGACAAAATTCACATCCAAGGACCAATTTGCAAGAGACACCACACTTTTAGGGCTTAATTGAGAAAAATCAAGGGCTAAATTGAAGAAATTAAAATTTTAAAGGTCAATTAGAGATTAAATTGACAAATTCCAAAACCAAGGACTATATTGTAAAAGGCACGTAACTTCGGAGTTCCAATTAAAGTTCAGAAGAGGCATCATTGCATTAAATCAAAAGTTTAGAGTCAATTAGGAGTTTAATTGAAAGAAAGAGCACTCAATTGAAATTTAGTAAAAATTTCTATTTTAGTCCAAAATGGCATCGTTTTACAAAAAAAAAAACAGAGAGAGGACCAAACAACACGTCGTCTAGTCATTGTTCATTGTCTTTTTTTTTTTTACCCAGTTAAAGTTGGTTCGGTAACCTACTTTGCAGGTACATTTAATACACTAAACGTCCACCAAATTTAACCAAACTTGCATGAAAATGATCATTTACAGTCACTCTACATCCCTATCTAAATATAAATATTTAAGTTTGAATGACGACCACGCGATGCTAGAGTCGGCTTAAATATACCCACTCAGGCAGTTTTTTTTTTGCAGAATTGACAACTCAGGGTGCCTACTTTAAGCCAACGGTTGGGACCTTTCTCAACTGAATTAATGGCTGAAATTTTACCTCGGTGCAAACAAGATTACCTCTTCGACCGCCTATAAATAAAGGCTTCGTTGATGACCTGAGGGAGTAAAAAATCAGGGTCAAAGTTGACCAAAAAACCAACCTTTCTGCCCGGTTTCTGCAATTTTTTCTCTCGCTTTCTTCCTCCAATGTTTCAGCCACCAAACAAAGCCATAAACAGGTTCTCCACTACTAGTTCCACCACATTAAGCCACCGGCCAACCACAGGAAGTCACCGTGAGCACCTCTGTCGATTTCACGCCAAGCCAGTGACAGAAGCTGCTTCTCCTCCACAAGGTTGCTTCTGCCACTCCGCCAAATGTTGTCTTTTGTAACCATCTCGGTTGCTTGTAGAATGTGAACCACTATTCACGTTCTGCAATTGCATATAGGTCAGGCCAGTGTTGGCCTAGCCTAAGTGCAACCCAAAAAAACTTCAAGGCCAACATCGGCCCAACCATTTTGGGTCGATGTTGTCCACCTCTGCTGGGGCTGAGCTCGGCCTAGCCCGCATGTTTTAATAATATATATATCTTTTAAAAAAATCTAAAAAAATCAAAAATCCTTTAAAAAAATTTATGATTTTCTTAAATATTTTTTTATTAATTTTGCATAATATCAGTTTGTATATTTATACTGTAAAATACAAATCTGGTATTAAAATACTAGGTTTCCTCCAAAATATTTCAAAAAAATTAAAAAATATATATTTTAAATCAATTTCTATTTCTAAAAATTATTTTCATGCATACGGCCAAATCCTAAAAAATTTCAAGCATGTTTTCATTAAAAAAAAATACATATTTCTCATGTTTTGAAAACCCAAAAATGGATATCATAACCAGTTTATGATCATCCATTAGGGTTTGGCCAAAATATTTTTTTCAATTTTCTCAAGGATCCAGATGTAGACTTTAATATTTCTAGGTGTAACATTACATGATAAAGTACATCATCAGGTATTAAAGATACAATATATAAATAAATGCGATGTTAATATTCAGACTTTAGAACGACTAGGATTTAACCCGATAAGGTAGAGACTTCCTCATGAAGAGAGATCTACCTTGAGCCTTAGAAAAGACTAACAAATAGAAACCTGACTTAAAAAAATCAAACAACAATGCAGCTTGTCTTAAGTAAGGTGCAGTGCACTGGGGGTAATGTGTCTTCCCCTTGCACAATCAGTTTCTTACTCAGACTCTCACAGACCATAGGTTTCTAGTAACTATAATACTAAGTGGCAACTCCTAAAAATTAATCATAATTTTCCAACACACGACACCCCTCATCCAAAGGCACTCTAAAAGCCTTCATTGTCGCCGGACGATGCTCGCGCACTCCATGACACTTGTCATGGATTTTTTCTCTGCTCTTGTGGGAATTAAAGATTCAAATGAGGCTAAATTGCTTGTTATAATTAAAGCTCTTGAATTATCTTATACATGTGATGATTTTTTTTTGCTGAAATTTCATCTTTGAAACTGGATTATGTTAAGCTATTTACTAGGCCATAGAGATTTCATAAACTTTTTATTCTAACATCTTGTTTCTCCTCATAGTTGGGCTTTCTATCTTTCTATCATATTTTATGTAATTCTAATCATATGGTTAATAACTTTGCAAAACATGGTGTGAGAAGAAATATCAAATTCAATTATGTGGAACTCCCGTTGATGTTTGGATAGAAGTCTTAGAAATGCCAAGTGTTAGTGAAGATGAACAGGCAGTTGTCCCTATTAATATAGTTGTCCTTATTAAGAATCCTTATTAGAAATTATTTACAAATAGAGGAGTTATTAAACAAAAACAAAGTTGTTCGGATGATCGAACACACATCAGGATATTAAATGATTGATGATATCTTATATAAAAGATCTAGCTTAGCTCCATTATTGAAATGCTTGTCCCTACAAAAAAGCTCTTATGTCTTGCAAGAAATATATAAAGGTATATATGGTTTACATACAGGCTCTGAAGCTCTTATAGCTCAGTTGACATAAGTAAGATTTTACTGGTCAACCATACTTCTTAATAGCATAGACCTGGTAAATAAATGTGATGAATATTAGAAGTTTACATTCATAAAATGTCTATCCCTTTCAAGCTCACATGATTCACAAATAATGATGTTATTTGTGAGGAACATGTACAAAAAGTCATAAAAAGCTTTATTGTTATATTGTTTTCCCTTATTACTATCATCTATGGTAAATAATCAAGACACTTCTAAAATATAATGAGTTACTGATTTTTCTATCACAGTAGATAATCTAACCCACACACACCTAATTCTTTAATAATTGATGGGATAGATACAACTCCTCACCTAGGCAATTCTGGGAAATCAACAAGCAAAAGAAAATCCATCACCACTTATTACAACTCCGCCTCAGCAAATTGTTGAATCTCTATACTCACCTCCACAACAACAGACACTACCTCGTATCTGTAGATGATTAAATTATCTAAAAGGATGCAAAAAAAAATGATCTAGTGAAGAATCCTCAACCTCAGAGATCATCAAGTCATACTAAGAAGCATACATGCCCTTGTGACACTTGGACACAAAGTGATTATTTTAGATGACTATCTAGACAATGCAAAAATATGGTAGCTCACCTATCACACCATTCTACACTATAGATATCAAGTTCTTATGACCTCGATATATATAGGAGTGATAAATAATTAGAATGAAAAAAAAATCAAATACATGAATATATGGATTAACTCCTATCTAAAACACTAAATAACCTTTTATTTATATATCTTGGATTTTAAACATCATTACATCTAATTCTTATAAGACATAATAGCTCACATAAACATATAACATCATCTAAACAAACAAATAGTTAAGTCTTAATCCTATGAGGATTATTTGCATAACGAAACAAAATCAAATTAATTATAATCAAATTCAAAATAAATGTTAAAGGTGAATTGGTTTAATATGTGGTACTAACCAAAATGCTAAAAAGTTCCTATTCTGATGTTGTTTTTCTTTTTATTTATCCCCATTAGTTTTTATATTTTATAAGCATTTAAAAAAAATAAAAAATTTTGTATTTTTTTTCATTACTTCAGATTAATTTTTTTATATGTTTTTATATCATTTTAATATGTTGATGTCAAAAATAATTTTTTAAAATAAAAAAAAATATTATTTGGATGCAAATACAAAAAAAAAATATTTTAAAAATTAATCACAACCATATTCTCAATAACCCTTTTAATCAAATAAGATTTATATAACGATGCCAGGAGAATAATTAATAAAAATGAGCAATTAACTAATGGATTCTAACCAAATAATTTGATTTATAATTTTTTTAATAATTAGAAACTCAAAAAAAGTATAAATATTCAATTAGAAACAAGTTGAAAACTCACCCTAATAAACTAAAGGACCATGATGATAAATTGGGCATCCAGAAGCTAATTGAACTAACATTGATTTTGTGTTCCCGCAATGTTGTCAAAATTTATTTATTGACAATATGTTGTTAACCAACCTTCTCCCTTCTTACAAAACAGAAAGGGAGAAGCCCTGCACTTTCAAACATAAGGCCTTAGGATGACATTGGAGACAACTAGAAGTTAGAAGACCCACCTTGCGATTGCTGCAAAACCTAATCAAATCCAATGCTAAAGGCACAAAGACAGGCTTATGTGCCATTCCGGAGCGCGCCATTTCTACTTAGACCAAATGCTGTCACACCCTCCTCTCCTCTAGACCTCATTAAGCTCTTAAAACTGTCAGCTGATACTAAAAACCTCAAGGTTGGTAAAACAATCCATTCCCATTTGATCGTAACTTCCCAAGCCACAGAAAACAGTATGATTGAAGTTAATTCCTTGATAAATTTCTATGCAAAAGTTAATCAGATCTCCATTGCCCACAACCTGTTTGATAGGATGCCTGAAAGAAATGTGGTTTCTTGGAGTGCTTTGATGACTGGGTATTTACTCAATGGGTTTTCTTTGAAAGTGATTAGGTTGTTGAAAGATATGATTTCGGAGGGTAATATTAGCCCGAATGAGTATATATTCGCAATTGCGATTTCTTCTTGTTGTGATCGTGGGAGAGTTGAGGAGGGTAGGCAATGTCACGGGCTTTTGTTAAAGACTGGGTTCTCGTTTCATAATTATGTGAGGAATGCTCTTGTATCTATGTATTCTAAATGTTCGATTGTTCAAGATGCAATGGGGGTTTGGAATGAAGTGCCTGTAAATGATATTGTTGCTTATAATTCGATTTTGAGTAGGCTTGTGGAAAATGGGTATTTGAGGGAGGGTTTGGATGTCCTCAGGAGCATGGTCAGCGAGTCTGTTAAGTGGGATAAGGTTACTTTTGTTAATGCTTTTAGTCTTTGTGCTTCTCTTAAAGATTTGAGATTGGGTTTGCATGTTCATGGCAAGATGTTGACGAGTGATGTTGAATGTGATGCATATGTTAGCAGTGCACTCATAAATATGTACGGGAAATGTGGAAAGAGTTTGATGGCAATGGGGGTCTTTGATGGTTTGCAAAGTCGGAATGTTGTCTTATGGACAGCGGTCATGGCTTCTTACTTTCAAAATGGTTGCTTTGAAGAAGCACTGAATTTATTTTCAAAAATGGAGCAGGAAAATGTAAAATCAAATGAATTTACATATGCTGTCTTGTTTAATGCTTGTGCAGGCCTGTCTGCACGAAGAAATGGATCTTTGTTACATGGACAGAGTGAGAAGTCGGGCTTTAAGCACCATGTTATGGTTGGAAATGCTTTAATAAATATGTATGCAAAGAGTGGCGACATTGAGGCAGCTAAGAAAGTATTTTCAGATATGATGCATCGTGACATCATTACTTGGAATGCAATGATATGTGGCTTCTCACACCATGGGCTTGGAGAGGAAGCTCTTCTTGTGTTTCAAGACATGTTGGCTTCAGAAGAGCATCCTAACTATGTCACTTTTACTGGGGTTCTCTCTGCTTGTGGCCATCTGGGTCTGGTTGAAGAAGGATTCTATTATCTGCACCACCTAATGAAACAGTTTGGTGTCCAACCTGGATTGGAACACTATACTTGTATTGTTAGCCTTCTAAGCAAGACAGGACAAGTTAATGAAGCCTGGAATTTTATGAGGACAGAATCAGTTAAATGGGATGTTGTTGCCTGGCGTACTTTGCTTAATGCATGCCATGTCCATCAGAACTACAGCTTAGGAAGGTGGGTTGCAGAATTTGTCCTGGAGATGGACCCTAATGATGTAGGGACTTACACATTGTTATCTAATATCTATGCCAAGGAAAAGAGATGGGATGGAGTTGTCAAGGTTAGAAAGTTGATGAGGGACAAAAAGATTAAGAAGGAACCTGGGGTGAGCTGGATAGAGATTGGAAATGTCACCCATATATTTACTTCGGAAGACAATAAGCATCCAGATTATGGTCAGACTTATCAAAAAGTAAAGGAACTCATAGCTATGATTAAGCCACTGGGTTATACTCCGGATATTGGTGCAGTACTGCATGATGTAGAGGATGAACAGAAGGAATATTATCTTAGTTATCACAGTGAGAAGCTGGCCATAGCTTATGGACTTCTGAAGTTGCCATCAGAAGCATCCATCCTTGTAATTAAGAACCTTAGGATATGTGATGATTGCCATTCAGCTGTGAGACTTATTTCAAAGGTTACAAACAGAGTGATAGTTGTTAGAGATGCCAACCGTTTCCATCACTTTCGAGATGGGAGGTGTTCTTGCTTAGATTATTGGTGACAATTAAAAAAAATTGCATGTACTCATAATACAGTGGTTGTGGCCTTGGGGATCAGCCTCCATGGTGGCTCAAGGATATTGAACATGTTAGAAGCCCTTCCAGAGCGATAATGGGTAAGTTGTGCAAATGAATAGTATCTCCAAAAGGGTCGGTAATTTTTCATTTTTGCTACCTTTTCTGTGAATGGTGATTATGAATGCATTGGTTACATTCAGGTCATGGAAATCATGCTTTGTTATAGACTTGACATGACCTAACTGGACTGCTACAGCTTCAAGGTAAGGTCCAGAATACACATGTCGATGCTGATTGACTTATAGAAACGGCTTCACATGAAATGGGGGCAGAAAGTACATCAACAAATTATTGAATCAGAATTCAGCAACTTGCTAACCGAACTGGATATGAGGTTTTATTAAGTTGATTACATCTCAATCAATGCTGTAGATTTGCACTAACATTGATTAAACATAATCATGTCATGCTTTATGATTTGCTTTCTAATACTTCGCTCTCTTTGTAGTGTTTCTTTTCGTGATTTGCTCTTTTTAGTGCTCTTAAGTAATATTTCCACTTATGGAATTTTGAAGTATGGCACAACCTGTTTAACTAGATCCATGTCTGCTTTTATGAAAGCCATTTTTTTCTCCTCCTATATTTTAGATAAATATTAGCGTATTATTAGATGCTTTTGTTGCAACTGTATATAGCAGATCAAGATAGTTAATTATGCAACTGAAGAATATCTTCAATTGGTTGCTGCTGAGGCTGGTGGAACTGGCAAATAATTTTCAACATGATTGATGAGGTAAAACATTATTATTATTATTATTATTATTATTCCTGAAAAACACAAATGATTTGTGTAAAAGTTCCTTTTATTCATTCTAATAAATTGATATTATGTTCGTATTTTTACATAAAGGTTCTCGGAAGTGTGAGATATTCGGGGGGCAAGTTTAAAACAGAGCTTTAATATGTTCAACAGCTGCCTTTCTGGAAGGACAGCCACTGTATTCTTCGAAGTATAGCTGATCAGGCATGTTGTTGAAATAACAATTGGCTGTTACAGAAACCTTTTATGTTGACTTTGGATTTTCTTACACCAATATACTGACAGTAAGTATGTGAAGTGATGTTCAATGTCAAAGACAAATTCTTCCGGAAATTAACTATTGCTGAACTATGAAATTCAGTTGGACTCGTCATATTACAAGAGCATGAAGGGCTGGACGACCTTATTATAATCAATGCAATACATCTTCAGAGATTGTAAAGGCTATAGAGCCATCAACCAGAATATAATTTCTTGAGAGGAGCCTCCTATAGAATTTTTCTCTCTTAAGAAAATTGTAGTTCTAAAAATAGTTTGAGGTTTGTCTTGCTCGTACTGTCTCTCATTAACAAAAATTTATGTGCGATACCGACAGTAAAATTATCATTTTATCCTCCACAACAAAAACTATATAACTTGTTTTTAGGAGGGATTGTCTTTTCAACTAGACGGAAGGTGGGTGGGTCTCTCTTCTTTTTCAACACAATATGATGTATAAGATACCTTTTAAAATTAAAATTGTTTAACTAATTAGGGCAGAGATATTTTTGATCTTTTATCTTTGTTAGCATAGTATAATTACTGAGATACTCTGAAAAGCTAAAAATCTATAGCTTATACCAAGAATTTTTTTTAGTTTTTTGTTGTTAATTTTTTTTAATTTTTTGTTGTTATTGTTGTTATTATTGTTGTTGTTGTTGTTATTATATGGAATTATGATACTTAGTTTTTCTGATAAATTATTTTAAAAAAAATTATTGATTATACATATAATGCACCGGCCAGTTAAGTGGAGGAGTCCACCTCTTTAGATAGGTTATAGTTTATGTGACCCATCCCAACTATCAAAAATGGTCACCCAGAATCCTTTCTAACTCCTCCTTTGGATGCACATCCAATTAGAAAATGCGTGTAAGGCTTTTCGTTATGGTTTGGTGATGATTGGGATTTTTTCTTTTATTTTTTTGCTCTTTTCTTTCAAAAAACCATGTCATTCCGGTTAAAATTAAAAATTGTCTTTCATTTTCTTTTTATTTAAATCGTAATTTTATTATTATTTTTTATTTGTTTTTAATTTTTTTATTATTTTTTAATTTCATCTCTTAGTATTTTGTTCTATTCCATCTTTATATAAGATTTGATCCTATTTTTTTATTTAAAAATAATATTTTAGTTTCATCTTTTATTATTTAATTTTTATGTTATATTTCACTCTCTTTTTTTAAGTTTTTTTTAGTTACTTTTTTAAAATTAATTTTTTTAATTTTATAATATAATATTTAATCAGTTTATAATTAGGCTAGTTTATAATTAGGCTATGTTAATTTTTTCAATACAATTATCCTAGTCTTGTTATCTGAATCACGAGTATAAGATTTTAATATATCGATCTTTTTTGTGTTTTTTTTTCTAATTTAATTTTTTGATTTTATTATTTAACATTAAGTATATTAAAAAATAAATTTATTTTTTATGATGATAACTGGGCGTGGGGTCATGGTCATGTATTTGCAATACTAACTTACCTTGACTCAGGGTTTTATATTAGTTTTTATTTTAATTTTTTTTTAATTTTTAATTTTTTAATTTTTATTTATTTATTTTTAGAATTGATTTTTTTTAATTTTCAAACTTGAACATTGTATTGTTAAATATTAAACTTGATTATTTTTTTCAATAAGATTATTTTTATTTTATAATTCGGATTACAAATATAAAATGTCAGCATGGATTAACATTGTTTTTTTTTTTTTTTGGGAAAATGCTTTCTATAGCCGTGCTTGAATCAATCCAGGATGGCCTGCTATAGATAACTATAACCTCAGTAAATTATGAAGATTAAGCCATCATATTATTAAGCCGTCAAAGTCAAGCCCACCTATTGCAGCCAGTAATCCATAAGCCATTATCTGGTTGCTTTTGTTTGTCTAAAATAGTTGCCGTGGAGAGATTCCTGCTCATAGGTTTAGATCGATGGCTGTCTGGCTAATCCTTCTAGCTGTCGCCTTGGAATTCTTCTCAGTTTTCCTTGTATAACTTTCTTGGCTTTTAACAAATGAAGGTGCTCCTCCACCTCCTTATGAAGCGGAATTGCATACTCATTCGCCGTCTTTGTTTCGGAGCCAGCGGCTACGAAGGTGTCTGTGTAACTCTGATTCTTTGATTATACACACTAATAATGGATGGGTTCTTCTTCTTTCTCTAATCTTCTTCCTTGTCGCCATGCTGTTACCGAGGCTTCCTGTCCTCTTTAAAGCATGGCCAAGACACTAGGAAACCTGAAGGTACAGTGAATGCTTCTTTTCTTATTTCCAGTGAGTATGAAAAAGTAAATAACCTCAAGTTTAAAGATATTGCCCCATAAAATCGATGCAAGGAAAAATAGCAAGCATCAAAAGATAAAGTTTTGATAAAAAAGGATCGCATATAAATTTTAATTGTCGAATATTTTATGTTCAAGTAATCACCTTTATAAAAAGTTTACAACTCCTTGAATAAACTTAAGAATTTATTTAAACCAACAAGAAAATTCAAAAATTAAAAAAAATAAATAATAAAAATTCTAAATAATTTAGAGAAAAACATAGGATAAAGAATTGTACTTAATAATATAAAAATATGCATTAAAAAAAATCTATGGCATCAATCTACCTAAGTGGAAAATAACTTGTTCTCGGGTTTAAATTACTCTTATTTTAATCTCATGAATATTCAATCAAGACTCTTAGTCTATTTATTTCTTTTCTTTAAATAATTTTAAACATTAAATTGAGTCTTTTCATCTTAAAATTTTTTGTTTCTTGATTACCTTACATGTTTTATTTGTACTTAACCTGTATTTTATTCACAAGTACATTATAAATGATATTATCACACTATTATTACTACTATTACTATTGTTGTTTATGATTGTCTTCAAGAAAATCATTTTTAAAATAAACATTATAAATTAAAAGAGAATAACAATTCACATTTATCTTACTATAAATAGAAATATTGAAATCTTCATGATGCTCATCTCAATTAAGAAGTTGTTTCCTAGACAGATGCTTCTAAAACAGGTTTTCAAGACTTGTTATAAATCTATGACCACTATTTCTTCTAATTCCCTGAATTTTTATTTTCACCAATTGATGGGTTAATTTTTTAATATATCTCTGTTTGTCTGTTATCATCAACTCCTGAACATTTATCTCTCAAAAAAATATCTCCTCACCTACGAACTCTTCCAACCATGATTATTAAGTAACACACAAAAACAAAGTAAACTAGGATTTTAATACTTGATAAGGAATAACCTTGGGTTCTTATATCAATTGATATATACAGAAGCTACACAAGAACAAGAGTGAACAAAAGAACAAAGAACTATGCTAAAAAATACTTTTCATATTAATTCTAATTCAAAATTTTATTTTTGAGTATTTTATATTCATTCAATTTACCTCTCTATGAGGTTTATAAATTCTTAAATAAGTTTAAAAACTAACCTAAACCAATAAGGAAACCAGATATAAAGAAAAAAAATAAAATTCTTAAACTAATTAGGAAAAAAATCTCAAGTAAATCTAAACAAATAATAAAAGACTTATAAAAGAATATGAAAACAAAATCATAACCTAACTAGAAAGATATAGCAAATCTTAAATAATAAATTCTAAGCTTTATCAAAAAGCCTTCATGATCTCCTATTACTGTAAAATTTTAACTATATAAAAAATATGATCTCTAGAATCTCATAACAAAAGTTCAGTCCAATTAAATTGTAGAATTAAATATTATATTCAATAACATAAAATTGCACATTAAAAAAAAATCTATAGAAGTAATACAAGAAAGACTTAAGCACAAAAGCCCAAAACTATACTGAATAGGAATCACATAAAAACTCTAATTTAAAAATTTTATTATTAAATATTTTCTTTTCAAGTAAAATATCTTTCTATATGAGGTATATAACTCCTTAAATAAACTTAAAAACTTATCTAAACCAATAAGAAAACCCAAAAATAAAGGAAGAGCAATAAAATTTCTATATAAAATAGGAAAAAAATATCCTAATTAAATCTAAAAAACAAGAGTTCTAAACCAAATAAAAAAAATAAAATCATAAATCAACTAGTAAAATATAAAAAAATATTAAATAATAACTTCTTGGCATTATTAAAAGGTCTTTTCAAACATTTGATTGTTGTAAAATTTTAACCATGTAAAAAACAAAGCCTTTATAATTTCCTTGCAAAATTTTAATATAATCTAATGGTCAAATAAAATATTATTTCTATTAACATAAAGTGCATATTAGAGAAAAAAAATCTCTTACATTAGTCTTATAAGATTAGAGAGAATTCATCTTCAAGTTTAAATTATTCTTTGCATTTATTTCATGGATGTCTAATAAAAAGTTTGTAACATTTTACATGCCCAGTGCTTCTATCATAAATATCATATATGCTAATATTTTTATCTTTCTTAGCAATAAAACTAATCTTATCATTATATTAAAAACTATCTGCAACAACTTTTGTAGTAACTCTCTCAAACTCTAACTTAAGATTTAGAATAATATTATCATCCTTAACAACAACTAAGTTGTTTTTTTTTTTGCAATAGATTTTTTTTGTCAACATTAAATCCACCTGAAATTCTTCAACATCAACTTTGAACACTTGATTATTAATAATAAACAATAGGTTGGTCCATTTGTTCCTCTATGACTAGAAATTTCTACTATTTCAATATCTTTAAAGTTGGCTATAAAACATTCTTTTAAAGTATCAAGGGACTCTTCACTTTAATGAAAAAATCCTTGTATATTTCAATTTACTGATTTTTTAGGCTCTTTGAAAGTTTTAAACTCAATAACATCTTAAATTTTTTTTTCATTAAATTTTAGTGGTTGATTCTAATACACACAAGAATTAGAATCATAAAAAATATTTGTTTCAATATCATATTCACCCCGATTAAAAAGTTATCTCATTTACTCATGCTTTTCAAATGAATGTTTAAACTAGTCATGGATCTATAATCATTCTTCTTATGATCCCTCGAGCTCCTCATCTCTACCAACTAACAAGTTAAATTTGTAATATGTCTTTGTATGTGTTTTATTACCAATTCTTAAATGTCTCTTTTCAATTATATCATTTATCTTTACATGTCTTCCATCACTAGCTCTTGAATGTTTATATCCTAACAGAAAACCTTTTCATCCATTATTATCTGAATATGTTTTATTATGCAACTTCTTCCAACCTTAGTTATTTAGTAGCACACAACAAACAAAATAATCAATGATTACAACATGAACAAGCAATAATCTGGTATCATTGAACTCTAATACTAATTAATATAGGTAGAAGCAACACAAGAAAAATATCAAATATAAAAATAATTATAAAAAAAAAATCACATAAGAACTTTAATTCAAAAGTTTTATTACTGAATATTTTATGTTCAAGCTATCCTTTTTAATAGGTTTACAATTTCTTAAATAAACTTAAAAACTTATCTAAACCAACAAGGAACCCCAAAAATAAAGGAAAAACAATAAAATTAAAAAAAAATAGGAATAAAAAATTCCTAAATAAATATGTAAAAAAATTAAAAACATTCCAAATTAAATAAAAAAAATCTTAAATAACCTAAAAAAATATAACAAATACCAAACAATAACTACTTAACATTAGCAGAGTGTCTTTCCAATCTAACATTATAAAAAACATAACCTTCAGAATCTCTTAACAAAGCTTTAGCCCAGCCCCGAGTTGAATAAAAAATCATGCCCAGAAAGTTGCATACTAGAAAAAAACAAAATCTCTTGTATTACTTTGAATTAAGTGATGCTTTGATTAAAAGTAGGAAGGAGAACATTCTGGAACTTAGCAATGAAAGTTCTATAATATAATTTCATTAATCTTGTCTAATACCAACAATTTTCAATTTTGATGAGCTTCTTCTGTCATGAAATCAAATATTTTTATATTCATCTATCTTTTAACTTTATGCTTTAATATTTATTTAATCTTAACAATTATTTTTATAATTTATGGATTCATATAATTTTCATTTTATTTCATTAAATGTATCAACTTTACAATTAAATATTAATTTTTTCTATAATGCCAACAGTGTCTATAATTATATAATAATTATTTTTTAAAGTATTTTTATTTTTAATAATAATATATTAAAAAAATTAAAAATACTAAAAAATTTAATTCAAGTTAAAAAAGTAAAATAAAATAAATTATTTTCATCCTTTGTTACTTTTTTCGGCTGACAGATTAGTTGAAAGTGATTGTATTGATAACGTGTAATTGATATTTGACCATGCTACTTATTTGAACTATATTTGATCGTGAATGGAAAAAATATTATAGTAAAAAAAAATTAATTATAAATTGAGAATTTTATATATATATATATAATTAAATAAATTAAAAGTTATTCATATTGATAAAAAAAATAATATTTTTATTTGACTCGTTTCATTTCGACCCCACATATATATATATGAATAACTTTTTTTATCAATACGAATAACTTTTAATTTATTTAATTTTTTATATATATATATATAAAGACACCTTTTAATATGTAACTTTAAAATTTGGGGCAAAAGTCAATGCGTTGACTGCACTTCAAAAATAAATCGGGTTATTTTAAGTTTGTTTTTGTCGTTTATATCAATTAAAGTTAGTATATATAAAAGAAAACCTCGAAGCATTGACTTTTCTAATACCATGGAGTTGTTCGATCAAGGCATCTGAGACTGTCAATAGCTAAAAAAATTGAGCTCTTCCCGCTTCTCAAAAAATTTAGTTTTCGTGCTTTTCCTTGCAGGTAGGTATCCACAGAGCAACCAGACATTCAAATTGAATACACACACGAAAAGGGAAAAATAATATAAATAAGGAATAAAATCAAAATAAATGCTAGATTCTGGTTTTGCAGTGTTATTACTAATTCACAAAGCTGCATTCATCAAAAACTATTCTCCATGAACTTTACAAATTCATGAAAATCTATTCTTCCATCTCCATTTTCATCAAAGATTCTGATAATCTTTCTGCACTTCTCCAGCTCAAGTCCTTCCTTCAATCCCAATTTGTAGAAAACTCTCTGCAACTCACTTGCATCAACAAAACCATCACTGTTGTGGTCAAAAACATTGAAAGCTTCCTTTACTTCCTCCAAGCTGGGCTCCTTCTCATCAAACAGCTGCGAAATCTCATCAGAACCCATCCATTCCTTAAGTTTCTCACTTTCACTGCTGCAAAAAAGTCCCAAGTTCTCCATCACCATCTCCACATCTTCTCTGCATATACTCCTCTCGTCTGATCTCTTGTTGTCAAAGCGAGACTCCTGGGTTTGCTTTGATATCTCAGAGTCTTGGTTTCCATCATCATCTTCCCAAAGCTCTGAGTTGCCGAGGCCTAGTAGGGATTGGAGAAAGAACCAAAATCTAGCTATGAACTTCTGAAGATTACAGAACCTACTAAAAATCAATTCAGACAGGACAATATGAACCATTGTAAGCAATGGAGAAAAGGGTTGGTTGGCGTTTGATGATTCTTTCTGCAGTATGACTAAGCTGCTGACTAGTTGGCAAGCATCCATTGCTCGAGCAATAACAATTGTTGCAAGTTATGAAAGCAGAAGGCTAATTCTCTAGCTCCCAACAAAAAATAAATGACGAATGGTTTGCTTTGAGGGTGGTTGTGTTATATTGTTTATTTATTATATAGGCGCAACATAGAGGTGGCAGGGGAACGCATCAAAGCTTCCGCTTTCATAGGAGGTGGAGGGGAAGCTGCTTGTATGTTGCCGTAGAAACAAGGACGAAGAAAAAACACGAGGAAATGGTCATGGAGGTCCAATACTTGGGGGGAAATTTCTAAGCTCCTGCATCAGAAGAAAAAGGAAATTTGAACAGTAATGTGTTGTAAGAAAAGTGGGGTTATTTTTTATTGGTTTGTTTCTATGTTGATAGGAATGATCTAGGAATTTTCTTGATTTTCATCTCTCCTTGTTTGACTAGTAAAAAGAATTATAAACCAAATAATTATTTAGTCTTTGTGTTTTTTTTTTTTTGAATATATAGTTTGGTTAGTCTCTTTATTTATGTTCATAGCATGATATCTTTTCTGATAGGGTGTTGAGTTGTCACCTTGACAATTATAGCTCAAAGGAAATAGCCCAATTAATGAAAGTTTTAGGGATTGTTTGATCATTTTCCAAGAAATTATGAAAGTTCCAGGGGAATGTTTGATCATTTTCCAAGAAATTATGAGAGGTTTTAAGGAATTGACCATCAAGGACGGTCAAAGGACTAAGATATTATGTCAATAAGAATACAGGGATTAAATTATTATATACCCAGAAGCATTTGCAGTTTCTTCGAAATAAGAGATTGCGAAGGTTTTCCATTTTTGCTTTGCATTTCCCATGCAGTGATTATGATATGATACGGACTTTTGTAGCTTTTGTTTTTTTATAGTATTTTTTTTATTTAAAAAATTAAAAGACAAAATCAAATAGCTTATAAGTGCCCAGCTTGTGTCACCCGCTAACCTACAGTTTTCCTTGTTAATTTTCTTCTCTGGAGTCGTATGGACTTTGGAATAAAAAAGGATCAAAGTCTCCTCTTCTATAATTTTCCATCCTTGCGGGCACGGTGGTGCCAACACCTGAGCAGGGAATGAACTCAAGTGCATCCTTTCATAATTTGATCTATGGAACAAAACAAGGTCAATCTTACTTCAGTTGATTTATTCCACACTACATTTTGCATCTTTTCCAGCCATTCAACTAATCGTAATCATCAAGTTTATTTTATATATATATATATATAAAAAAAAAAAAAAGAGTTTCAAGTTTCGATACAAGAGCTCTCTCTTCCTTTTGATGGAGATGAATAGAAGAATAACTAGGGTATATTTAATTTTGTGTTTAAAGCTTATTTTTAAAGTTTTTTGAAATTTTTCATTTGAAATTGTTTTCTTAAATAATTTTAGATTATTTTAATTTACTAGTATCAATAATAAATTTTAAACAAAAAAATATTTTAAAAAACATCAAGGATGTTATAATTTCAAGTACCATCGGAATCATATTCGGCAAAACCTTGTATTATATCATCCCGGAGCCTCCATCAACATTTTTGGAAGCTATGCATCTTAAGTGAATTTAAACACTGAACTTCAGAAATCTGATGCAAATTCTTAAGCGTATATTTTCGGAATAACATATTTAAAAAAAGAGGAAAAGATAAATCCAGATCACAGCAGCAATGATTATCAAGAAAATGCATCACCGGCCTCTCAAAGCATAGAGATGGATAGATAGAAACAATTCAGAAAAGAACAAATAGCTTAGCAATTTCCATGGAACATTAAGAATGGAGAAGTATGTGTCGGTTGTGCATCACTGAGTTTTTCCAACTTGCTGATGTGAGACATCCAAGCATTGTTTTCATACTTCAATTTTATTTTATTTTCTTGCATGCCTGCAATGTTCATGCCCCTGACTTTACTCGATAATTACAAAAACAAGCCAAAATAAAATTAATAAGAAAACCCCTAAATGCAAGCCCAAGAGAATTAGATTTCAAGAGTAATTTGGGCATTTTATTTTTTAAATTAGGATGAAATTCTAAAAATAAACATCTTTAATAATTTTACTACATAAAAAAATATAATATGACTATGATATGTTTGGTCAAGTTGATAATAATAAATTAATCCCGTGAAAAAAAAAACATTATTACCCCTTCAGCTAATGAGTTTGTTTATGTTGTTTATGTTTTAGAAGGATAAGAATAACTATTTTATTAGGAAAATCCACGATGTCTAAATCTAATTTAAAATATAAATATAAATCATATATTAGTAAAGATTGTGTTGGGAATATTAATGATCATTTCAGCTTTTAGTATATGAGTTTATTTTTTGATGTTATTTTTATTTCATATGATTAGATTCATTTATTTTTAATTATTATATTTCATTTTAAATAAAAAATTGATATATCTATAAATAAATAAGAAAATATCTAAATCAAACAAAAAAATAAATTTTTATTTTTTTAATTAAATTTATATTTAATTAAAAAAATTGTTAAAATTTTATCATTTTATCGTTACTAATTTTTTTAGTATAAATATATTTTATATTGATATTATCACGAGGCTTTATTCTTATCACTAACATATTAATGACTTTTATTTTCCAACTAAATTATTTGGTGGCATAAATATATCTTTTTTCCCCGAATCAACAGTGAATTAATATGATTAATCATCATATATTATAAGCATATGAATCTCATTAAGGCTGGGCTACCAATCTAATTAAGGTAATGAGCTTAACTATATTCATTATCGTGAAGGATTTTACTGGGCTTTCCGAGAAATGAATTTTTAAAATATGCAGGCCCATTGGGCCTGGAATAACAACCCAAGACCACTCCCATTGATGGAAATAGCCTATCCATTTATTGACATGAAGAATCTCCTAAATGAACTATCGAAAGGAATCACTAAAAGCGAGCGTGTTTGAATTAGTATGCGGCCATCCCAAAGCCGGTGAGGATGCTAATTTTGAAAGAAAAAGGATAGAAAAATAGAAATGTATTGGTAAAAAAAATCAATAAAATATATAAAAATAAATTTATTTTTAGAATATTTTGAAGTGAATCTACATACTTTCAAAATATAAAATACAAAAACAACATGTTTTTAAAAACATTATTTTTATTTTTTATTTTTTATTTTTAAAATACCATACGTAGAAAAACTTTCAATTCAAAATTCATTTTTCTAGAACATATAAGGATAAAAATATAAATTATTATAATCTAGTAAATTTGAAACAAAACTCAAGTTATATCTATCTAGATATAATTTGAGTTAATTTAAAAATAAAAATAATTATTATTATAATTTTAAAATCCCATTAAAAAATCGACTCGGACAAGGTTTGGGTCATGGTAAGAATAACCTAGGACAAAATCTAAATTACTAGTCATAAGGATAAATCTAATTAACTTAGATCGATATAAAGATAAAAATAATAATTATTATTATTTTAAATTTTAAATTAAAGGTTGACTAAGATAATATTTGAGTCATAGGTTGGAAGGGTCGGTCTTTATTAAATTAAATTAATATATAAATAAATATAATTATTATCATGATTTTAAAATATAATTTAAGAATGGACCTAAAACAATGCTCGAGTTACAAATTGAAAGAATCAACTCAAGTTGATCCAAGTTTTTTAAGTAAAAATATCAAAGCAATTTTATCTTCATCACGTCAGATAAATTAAATTTTTTTTTGAACTCAAACCAATCCAAACTCTTAATTAATTAAATTTCAAATTAATCCACTAAATCAGTTTAAAATTTATAATTAAAACTATTATAATATTTTTAATTTCAACTCTTATGTATCTTCTATACGGGAACAGTAATCAACTAAAAAGATTGCCGCTGAACAAAAAATGGCTGAGAAAAGTGAAAGGAAGGAAGAAGAGATCCAATAGCAGACTGCATAGAACAAAGGCTGACGACTTTGGAATCCAAAATTGCCTGCGGCTGTCACTTAATTGAGCTCTCTGTGTTAAATTCTATATTTTATGTGCTAATGGTTTAAACACAGCAGCCTCAAGGCGGCCGTATTCTTGACAGCATCCGAACCCTGACGACAATTTGAGATTTTAATAGTAGCTATGATTGAAAATATTTTTTATTTTTAAAAATTATTTTTAATATTAACATATTAAAACATTAAAAAGAATAATAAAAAAATTTTAAAATATATAATTTATACGACGCTTCTACACATATTCTTATTTAATTGACCGAGACCTCACATACAATCTACCAAACACAACCTTGGGACAGTTTAAAAAAATAAAACAGCACCGTTTTCAGAATTTCCTTCTGCAGTGGCCTCCTCATCCCCATGCAATTTAAATGATTAAGGGCGAGTTTTCTTTAGTGAAATAATAATATTATATTGTTGTTGGTTTAGTGAGTTTTATTTAGTGAAATAACATTCTCATTGTTTTTGCTGCAAGTGTGGCTGTAATTGTTGTTTTTTTATATGTATTTAGTAAGAATTATTTTAAAAAATGATGCACAACTAAAATTAGATGTGATCATTAGCCATAATTATAAGAAACCTTTACCCTAATTATCTTAAATTTAGCTATATTTATATTAATCATCTATTTTTTAAAAAATTATAATTTATTTCATTGATAAGTGTAAAATAAACTAAATTATAGAATTATTTAGAATGTGAAATGTTACATATAGTAAAGTTTAAAATATAATCGGTGTAACATGCCAAAATTGTGATGGAATTAGCTTTTATTTTGTTGTTGTTGTTGATATTATTATTTGTAAAATACTTTTGGTATTGAGATGGGAGTAAAAATAAGCACAAAATCCAAGCCCATACAATGAAGTAGACCGAGCCCATAACTTGCAAGGTTAGCTTCCTCACCCTGGAATGTGATTTTATTTGTTTTTTGAACGTTTCATGCATGTGATAAAAGCTTACTTTTTATTCATTTATTTATTTTTGGTTCACCTCCCTTTTCATTTGTTTTCCAGGCAGTGCATCAAGAACTGGACTACAGCAAGAGAAAGGAGAAAGAAAGGATCGTTACAACAAGAGAATCAACATTGAAGCATCTTACTCACAAATTACAGTTTGCCAAAACAACAAAAACAGAAAAACATAGCCAATATAATTCTGGAAACCACTCTGTTTTACAATAAAACAAAAATTTGAAGAAAGGCACGGCTTTATATTTATCAATCAGCCTTGTGGAGGACTGTATATATAGCCTGTTTTGGGGTTGGTGTTGGGCTTCGGATCCAAATCATAGTCCAATTCATACATGCCCCTTGATTTCCCTGCAGTTTCCTGGGAAACAAACAGGGATACGCTTTTAAAATGATTAACAACAATTATTATTATTATAAAGGAAAACATAAAAAAATAGAGGAAAGAAAACCAACCTCTAATCCAACTGAAGAATCTCCAAGCTCGTATGTCTCAATCACTTTCCGACTGAATCCTTCAATTAACACAAAAAAAAAAGTGTTAAAACCACAAAGAGGAAGGATCAAACAGAACAAAAGAGAAAAGAATGATTCCAGATAAAAGTTTGCCAAGAGAACCCATCAAGAAATTGTAATATACCATGTCCAAGAGAGAAGCTGGGGAGAGCCAGCAGAGCTAAAACAAGAACCAGCCTGAAAGAACAAGACCAACCCATCATTTCTTGCACAGTTCTGGGAAAAGGGTATGCCTCAGAAGTATAGTTTTTGGGGAATTGTGAAACCCCACAGTCTACAGATCCAAGAAAGAGAGTTTTTAATGCCTTCTTGGGAGTGTAAATAATAGTTCTAGGTTGTAGCACTAGGAAGAAATTGCTCTGTTTTTGTGTGGGGAATGCAGGGTACGATGAGGTTGTCAATAAGGCGGTGACACTAGTGGAGGTTACAGCTTGATTACAGAATAAAGAGGTATAATTTATACATGGACATGGAACTTGCCAAGGAGGTTTGAGTTTTCTTTTTCTTTTTCTAGCACTTGGAAACTGCTTCGATGATGTCTATGAGAAAGAATCCTAGATTCTAGTTAGGTCCAATCCTGTGACTTGATTTTCACTCATTTTTTTCATGCTAGCTCTTCAATTATTTAGGTTGTTGAAAGCATCAAATTTGGTGTTATTGGTTGCAGCTGCCCTTTAGTCTATTTTTTGATGATCATTATTACAATTCCTTTGTTCTTTGCTACTTTCTTATGGTCTTTACACAGAGGAGCATCCTTGTTTCACGCCTAACCTTTTGAAGTTGATACGAATATCATTAACAAAAGCTAGATGGGTAGCGTGAGTGAAAATATTCGCACCAAGAAAATTAACACTAATTATTGAAGATATTAAATTCTTTTAATATAATTTATTAGTTATTATTAAATTAATCAGAGATATATAATTTTTTTATCATCTCAACTTCACAATAAAATGACTAAAATGCTCTTAAAAAAAGACTAAAATCAAGAAATAATTTTATATTTTCACAATAATTTCTAATAATTATCATGTTAGATTATAGGCCTCAGTGTAGCTCTGTGTCCCACCAAGTAAAATCTAAAGGTACTTTTACTTAATTTTGTATTATTTTTATTGATTTTTAGAAACTTGGAATGAAAAAAAACTCACACATGACAACCTCTTTTCCATCTTTAATATAATATAAGAATATTTTATATACAGAGGATATTTTACAAAATTTGGTAAGTAATGATGTGAAAAATATAATATTGATAAGTAATTATTATAATGAAATAATAGTAATAATAGTGAAATGCATTGTAATTATTGAATGATATTGTAAGAAGATTATTATTATTATTATTATTATTATTATTTTATAAAAAACAAATTAAAAATATATTTTCTTGTAAAATATTTTACTCAAAACAAAAGCTATCTAAGTTTATAGTTTTTTTATAAAATATTTTCACATGATACTAACATTATAGTATAATATTAAACAAAAAACTAATAGCAGTCGATAAATTTTGTAGGAATAAACTGTTCATTCAAACGTTTAGGCTTTGGTATTTAAATTTCTTTTATTTCTTATTTTGTAATATGACATTGCTTAGATTTGTAATTGATTTTGGTAATTTGTTTCCATGCACGCACGTGGTGGTCCCGAGGTGTCGGACAAATTATTCATCGTCGCCTTGCTAATTCTTGGTTTTGTGAAAAAACAAGTTTCATTAGTTTAAACTAATTAGATCGTCAGGGATAGAATTAAAAGGTTGGAGAGGTGTTCATCCACTTTTTTGAGGACTTTTTTGAATTTGAGGGACCAATTTGCAATTCGGTCTCCTAACTCTTTTTCTCCACTTGATCCCTGCATATTAGCTATATTCTGAATTTGACTTGTGTTTTGTTTTGTTTTCCTTGATAAGGGATCGAGAAAAGTTCCTAGAGCTCAATTGTATGAAATATATCACAATTAGGCTGATTGACACTGGGACAAGCACGAAGGGATTGGGGTAAATAGATTGAGAAAGTTTGGTGGCACGCATGCACTAGCGGGTGAGAGGTGCCTGCGATATTCATGCTACTTGTGAGAGATAGTACGATGAATCGACAGAGGCATTCAAAACGTCACTTCATGTTCTTCCCTGTGTGTGTTAGTGGAGATGTGGTGTTTGGGCTCTAACGATACTATTTTTCTTCGCATTCCACTTTCTCTTTCCCCTCCTCGTGAACCTTGTTGACCTGCAAAATTATTGTGGTCTCATCTTATTTTGTTTATTTTATCGAATTTAATTTTTATTTTTTTGTTTTTTTGTTTTAAATTTTTTTAATTTTATCCCTACACATTTTATTTTTATTTTAAATTTTATTTTATTTTAAATTTTTATTTTTGTTTTATCATTTTTTTAATTGAATCTTTTTTTTAATTGTTATTTTTGTTTTATCATTTTGTATGTAAAATATCTTTTTTTTGTTGAATTGTTTTACCAATCTTGTCCCATATCATCTGATTGATTTTCTTAATTGAATTAATTTTGATTTCTTGATTTTTTTTATATATTTGTTTTTTATGTTGTAATCGAATCTCATAACCCAGATCATATATTTAAAAAGTTAGATCAGGTTAGTTTTATTTTTATAAAGTTTTTTTTTTAAAAATTAATTTTATCTTTGTTAGTTGGAGATTGACCTTCATTATTTATTTATTTATTTTTTATGAGATTATCTTCATCTCATGTTCTATGTTATAAATTTGATGGATTAATCCAGGTTGACTCGAGTTCTTTTTTTATGTTGCTTTTTTTAATTAATTATTTTTTAGTTTTGCCCTTCAATGTTAGATTAGTTAGAGATTTTAATATCATAATTTTATTTTTATAAAGTTATTCCGATCTTATTACAAGATTGCAGATTTAACAAAATAGCTCAAGTAGATTTAGATTGATTTTTTTCTTTTTTTTTAAATTTCTTGATATTTGATTTACTGGGTGTTGAGCTTCATACTTCTTTTTTTTTCATTTTGCTTTCTATTTAATTATCTTATTTTTATTTAATTTTTACTTTATTATTAAATAAAAATGCTAAGAAGTTTCAAGAATATTGAAAAAAATATATTCTCCTAACATTGACAAAGATTTATTTTTTGTATTGAATCTTTGTGGAATTTTTTTTTGTTTTTTTTATATTGTTGTGAATGTTTTTTTCTTTAATTATATTATTAAATTAACTGAATTTATTGAATTTAGTTAAGTTAATAACTTGAATTTTAACATTTTTTAAAAAACAATATTAGCATTATCTAAATATTTTTTAATATTAAAAAATTAATCTCGCTCTTAGGATAAACCACCTATCTAATAAATACTTCAAAGTAACCTAAAACAAGTTTTTCAAACCATAACTAAACTACTGAGTACTCTATTTTTTTTTTTGTAGAGGTTTATATTATTGTTTTTTGTCCAGGACCCATCCGATTATTAAATTTGAATCCTTAATTAATTTTTTGTAGTCTATATTTGTTTTTGTGTTATATTATTTTTTAGGGCAATACTAAGAACCAGCGAGCATCAATTTTGAGATGGGAATATACTTATCCCCTAGTGCTTGTTCAATTTATCATCTTTGCCTGCAGCAGGAGAATCTAACACGCAGCTGATGCATTGAAAACTCAAATCCAAATCTCCCCGTCCCCTCCCACCAGAACCTGTCTCGCTGCATTCTAGGGCTTGGTCTAGTGGTGGAAGGGGCTTGTCTCCTTCCACTGCACCTGGGTTCGAGCCCTGGCGTGCACGCCTGTCACCCCCGCGGTGCCTTACATGCCTACTGGGTTTGCAGGGTATTCAGNGGCTTTTTTATAAATAGATCGTTAGGTAATGGTTTTTTTAAATTATTTTTTATTAAAATTATAATTTTTTAAAATTATATTTTATATTAGCATATCACAACAATCGAGATGCATAAAAATCCATTATCTTTTGCCAACAAAAAATAAAAAAAATATATTTTTTAAAAAATATTTTTAAAATATAAAAACAAACAAGTTCTAAAATACAAATCAAATCTCACTAAAAACATTTATTATTTTTCATGTGAACCTCGTAAAAAATGCTCAATCTCACCGCACCGCATCTCTATCCTAATCCCACCCTAAACCCATAGTGCCTTCTTTTTCCAAGCATCAATATATTTTGATAGGAAATTTTTCCAAACCAGCAAAAAGACTTACTAATACGACTTAAAAGTACTAATTAATATTTCTTAACAATGAAGCATCTATTAAAAAAAATATATGTTAAATTGGCTGGCTACACATAATAAGCTTTATTTTCTTTAAATAGCAAAATTGAGACATTGAAAATCATGCGTAGCATGCCCTAAATCACAACTATGAAATGATCAAATTGGAGACATGCGTGCCATGCATGCCATGCATGAGATAATCCCTTTCAGAACATGTCGAGCATTAATCATGGATATCATTAATCACAGGATAGTAATGATTCATGTAGCTTGCCTTTGTTTTTATGGTTAAATTTTGTTTTGAGAATTTTTAATTTTTTTAAATTAATCTTGTTTTAGAGTTATAAATTTTTAATATGTTGATATTAAAAATAAAATTTTAAAAATAAAAAATATTATTTTAATATATTTTCAAATAAAAAATAAAATTTAGATAAGAATCGTGTACGCTAAAAAGAAAGCAATGTTAAACTAAAAAAAAAAAAGGAATGATTTCAGGATAAAGATGGACAAAAGGTTTTGCCTTCCACATTTTTGGATTTTTTTTTCTTGTTAATGTTAAATTAATAATTGATTCGTACACTAACAAATTAGGTCTTATTGCACTAGCATTGAAGCCAGGTTGGATTGGAAGAAGTCTTCTTCTTCTTTCTTTTATTTTTGTTTTAATTTCTGGGCAAAGCCCACTTATTCTTTACTTAATTGGCTATCAGAGACCTAATAATGGTATTGTTTCTTCATTTGTTACTTGTTAGGCACCATTCAACCTTGTTAAACACCTTTATAATTAATGGATCTCTGACTCATCATGCCTCCACCCTACTTTTAATGACTTAATTACGAGCTTAATCACATTAGAAAATTAGAAATACAATAGGCTGGAGGGTTGACTTTCCCAAGGTTTAGCCTTTTCTTACCTCACATAGCATGATACATCGCCATGAGTTGTCTTATTATTTTTTTTATTTACGTGGGGCATCTGGGCCAGCTTACGCGCACCACGACTAATTTTCACGGCCCACTGAATACCCTGCAAACCCAATAGGCATGTAAGGCACCGCGGGGGTGACAGACGTGCACGCCAGGGCTTGAACCCAGGTGCAGTGGAAGGAGACAAGCCCCTTCCACCGCTAGGCCAAACCCTAGAATGCAGCCATGAGTTGTCTTATTTGGAAGTATAAGTAGTGGTTGTGTATCTTAAAGTATTTTTTATTTAAATAATTTATTTTTTTATTTTTTAAAATTTATTTTTATATTTTTATATCTTAGTTGAAAATTTTGAGAATTAAGAGTTTTTTATAAAGATATTTGAAGAATAAAAAATAATAAATATTATTTCTATAGACTTGTCTTTTCTATAATTTCTATCTTGAAAGTATATAAATTCACTTCAAAATTGTTATATAGATATATTTATTTTTATGTTTTTTTCTTTTTAATAGAATTTTTTTTTATTGCCTATATTTTCTTATATCATAATAGTAATTCAATACTACTTTGTCATGTTTGTTTGATTAAATACTACTTTGTCATGTTTGTTTGATGAATAAAACATTCAAAGTTATATTTCAAATTTAAATTTATAATAATTACATATAGTGCTTGTAGGACATAAAAAAATATAGCAGAGATAAATGAAACAAGATAGAATAGGAGAGGAGAAGATATAATTGTGTTTGATAGTGCATATAAAATATTATAAAAATCTTTGTATCTTATTTAATTAATAGTGGACAAGAAATAATAAAATATAAAAAGATCTATTTTACTTTTAATATGTATTATTGTCAAACTTACATATTTAAAAAAATCATTAGACTTTTTTTTTTTACTTTAGTTTATATTGATTGTTACAACTACTAATATTATAATAAACTTAGTTATAAAACTTGAATTGGCTTGATAGGTCAATTTAATACTTAGTCAATGCGAAGCATAGACCAGTTTAGATTTTAAAAAAATAAACAAAAAATTTACCTGATTTGATCTAGTTAAAAACTCAAATCGATTAAGAATAAAATATTGGTAAAAAACTTATTAACTTTTTTTGAAAAAAATTTTGTAAGAAAAGAAGAAGGTAGCTTTGAATTTTTTTTAACATTTAAGTCACCCCGATTGACTCACTCAACCCGTGACCTAGGCCTTACCTTGAGTTAAATCTTAAGTTAGGTTTTAAAACTATAATAATAACTATTTTTATTCAAATATTGACACATAAAAAATTTGTGTTGACCTTTCTGTCTCGTGATCTAACCTTGCCTTGATTTGAGTTTTAAACTTATAATAATAATTATTTTTCTCTATATATTGAATTGGGTTAACCCTCCTAACCCGTGATTCCATTTACCCTCAGATCTACCCCTGTATTGGTTGATCTACCCCTGTATTGGTTTTTAAAACTATGATAATAATTATTTTTATCCTTACATTAACATGAGAAAACCTGTGTTGAACCTCGAGCCTTGCTTTAAGTCAATCCTTGGATCGAGTTTTAAAATTATTATAATAATCAATTTTATCTTTACATTAACTTGATTCAACCCAAGTTTATTGACACAGGGCTTACCCCAGATCAATTTTTAAGTTAGGTTTTAAAACTATGATAATATCTATTTTTATCCTTTTATATCTCAATTGAACAATTTTTAAATTAAGAGTTTTTTGCAAGGATATTTTAAAAATAAAAATTAATAAATCTCATCTCTAGATACTTGTCTTCTCTTTACTACTTGTTTTGGAAGTACATAAATGCCCTTCAAAATTTTCCTACAAATAGCTTTATTTTTATGTCTGTTTTGAAAGTACATAAATTCACTTCAAAATGATCCTACAAAGATTTATTTTTATGTCTTTGCCCTTGTTTTTATGTCTTCAACCAAACACATTTTCTTCTTCATTATCCCTGTCTCATTTATCTCAAGATAGTAGCCAAATGTTACCTTAAGTAACATAATATGTTATCTTTGTTAGATGAACAAACCATTCAAAGTTACACTTAAAATTTGAAATCATAATAATTACATATAGTGTTTGTATTATATAAAAGGCAAATATAACATAGATAAATGAGACAAGACAGAATAGGAAAGGAGATAAAATTGTAAAACATAAATGCAACTTTCAATAAATAGAACTTTTCTTAGTTGCGATTAAATTGGTAAGTTAGAAGATACAAACATGATTATAAAAGATATATTACTATATATATTATCTTTTCAATATTTTTCAAAATGACTATTATATTTCTCTATAAAAACAAAAAACAAAAAGGATCTGGTATATCAATAATATTTTTTTATTTTTAAAAAATTATTTTTGAAATCAATATATTAAAATAATTTAAAAACATTAAAAATATATTAGATAAAAAAAATTTAAATTTTTTTATAAATATTTTTTAAACGCAGTGCCAAACACCCTCGAGTACAGGGACCGTAATTTAGCAAATTCAGCAGCAAAAGAAACGAAGAAGACTTTGAGCATAAGAAATTAGGAGAAAAATAAGAGGCGGGGAGGTCGTCACTTCCCTTCATCTAGTGGCAAAAAGACAGAAAGAAAGGGAAGGTTGAAGGAAGCAAACCCAGAAGCTTAAAGGCATCACATGTACTGGGTCCCTTTAACAGCTAATGGCACGCAAGAATCGTGGCCAGCCTTTGCCGAATATTCTACACCCCAAATATCTCAACGTTTTTCACTACCCCGTTGATACACGTTGACTTTATTTTGATACATCAACCAGTAATATGATAATTAGCTGTGAATTACCATGGATTTCAGCTAATTAACATCATAAAATTAATGTATACGAATTAATCGGTGAGCGGTAGGATCATGATGGAAACTCGCATGGAAATTATAGAGGGAAATTATTTGTCTTCTTAGGCCTTGTGTGATTAACCATAAGTAGTTTAATTAATTATGCTATCATGGAGCAATCCATGTTTGGTTTAGGGTTAAGAGGATCGCAAATTGTGTCCTTTTTCCTTGTTTACAGATAGTATGAGCGGTTCGAGGAAGAAGCAGACCGAAATATGAAAGCAATAAGAAATGGGAAGAAAACTTTCCACGTTTTGGTGCCAGTTGTTTCGTTCGATTCTTTTGTATAAAGAAAAGGAAAGGTGTTTGGCCTTCTCTGATAAGAATTCAAGTCTATCTGCAAAGGGCAGGGCCTACATCAACCTTTTGTCTATCGATCTCGCAGCCCTTATCTTATCTGCCCTCCGTATTCAGAGATGTGGAAAACTATTAACTTCCCTGTCTTCATTCAATCCGCTTTAACTGTATCCTTGGATTTTTTATTTTTTTTCCCTTTCTCAATGGAAATGGACAAAGGAGCAATCTCCAAACCTATCGCCTGAGTTTGCCGCACAACTGAGCCAAGAAGCTGCATTTATTTTATCGGCAGCTGTGTGATAGCTGATGACAGATGACATTGTTGATTGGATATCCAACTCGAAAGGAATTAGATTCGTCATGTTGCCATGATATATAGAGATTTAAAATAGAGTTAGCATAGAACCTGCATGCATCGGACAATTTAGTGGTGAGCTAAACATGGGAGTACTCTCCATATATTTGAAGTCCCAATAAAAACGACGAGGTTGGATTTCCATTCCCAAATTTATTTTAGTACAAAAGGGATTCTTATGCTACACAAGCTCAATTCTTTCCTAAGCTCTCAGTTTCTCACTATTTCATATATAAATATGTACATTAACTTGGAGAACCATGCAAGTGGACATCCAAAAGCACCGTCCTGGACTGCTTCCAGAAAAAAGATAAATACCTAACGGTGGCTACAGCAGCTAGCTAGGATAGTTCTCTTCTCCTCTGCTCTTTCCTCTTATAGATCGACTGCAAGGAGACCATTGACAAATGATGCCAGTGACTGAACTGCAAACCTTCAGTTTATAAAGCTGTTAAAGTTGAAACATCATAACTTGTTTCCACTGCTCGGAACAAATATCAAGTCAAAGCTACCCAAATTATGAGCTCTCCTGAAATTTGAGAGATCTAGACAATGCTGCAGGATTAGCGTGCAAGACTGGAGAGGTTTCGGCTGCACGATTCTTCTCAACCTTTGAATCAAAGGCCTTAAAGAGTCCGCGCCCACCAAATGAGCCAGGCTTATCATTCTTAATCCCAAGTGTTGTCCATATAGAGCTTTTTGCGGCTTCTCCTGGATCATCAATCCTCAGTGTTTTCGGAATCCAAAGGCTTCTTTCAGTGTTATTTTGTTTCACCAGCTCTTCTTTGGAGTTGCTAGGTTTGAGCACGTTTTCATCTCTTGAATGTTTCCCTAGGGTTGGAGAGTTTGGGTCAGAGCTCGAGGAGGTTTGTTTTGGAGAAGATGTTTGAGGAAGCCAAGGGATTTTCCAAGCACCTGGTACAGTACAACCCCAATAAGCTGCCGCAGGATAGAATGGCATGGGAAAACTGGAAGGGCAAAAGGCAGGTGGGGGTACTGTGGAGCTCCATTGAGCTGAATTCCAAGAGTAAGGCCAGGGAACTCCAGGAAAACATGGTATCTGAGGGGGATAGCCCTGATAATTCTGCATAGCTGATTCTTTGGACACACTTTTGCCTGCTTCATCGCTTGAATTTGACACCGTGACAGAAGATCCATTAGAATGGTCATCACCGTTTTCACCACCTCCATAAGAAACTGGGACCCTTAATGCTTCAGGTTTATGAAACTCATTCATTGTGCAGTTCTGCATTGTTTTATCAGCAAGATTCAATACAGAAGCCATTGATTCATGAAGGGGTGCATCAGAGCCAAAGGTTAGCACTGTTCCATTAGTTTTCAGTGAAGGATGGTGGACTCCATTTGGAACATCAGCTCGACCATTCTGGAGAGCTTCAGGAATGGTTATGTGACGGTAATGACAAGCTGAGTTCTTGTTTTTGCGACGACCAGCACCCACGGGCACGTTCCTCATGGTACCGCCAGCCGTCCAATATCTCTGACAATTCTTGCAGAAGTGTCGGGGTTGGTTCACGTTGTAATTGTTGTAGTAACAAAACTTTGTGTCCATGCTATTACAGCGGGGGCACGGAATGATCTTGTCTGGTTTCTTCAGGGTTTTCTCTTGTGAATTACTTGTATCACTCTGTTCTTCTTCAGTGTTTGAAGTTTTCAACGCCGTGCTCTCTTTCTCAATGGAAGGTGTTTTAGGGTTTTCACTTGTCCCTGAAGTTGCATCTAGATTTGAAGACTCTTTGGCAGCTACAGGTGAAGCTCCATCTTCCTGGTTCTCAATTGGTGTTTTTCCCACCGAATCCTGAATTGATTATGATACAATTAATAAATATAAATACCAAAACTAAATTCTTGAGAAACAAAAAAGAGAACACAGGCTTTGAATGGAAAAAACAGTTCAATTTAAGCTAAAAGAATTAAAGCTGAACACAAAGTGAGACGGATGAGAGACATAAGGATCGGTAGAGCGCTTCTGAACTTCTTTTTTTATATAAATAGGAAATTAAAATGAGGTTTATCCCATCTCAATTTCTCCAAATGATAGTGGTTTGGGTTTAGTAACATTTTTTTTCCTAGAACCATTAAGCCTAAACTAGATGCTATGCCCATAGCCAACTCAATCGCTCACATGGACTATATATTTATTTTCGAATCATCTCAAAAGGGCAAGAGAAGATAATTTTGTAGAACAAGGTCGAAGCATTTCTTATTCAAAATAACAAAACCAAGAAATGATAAGCATTTGTGTGTTGACACACTGAACAAGCCAGAATGGTAAAATAAACCAATTTATGCAAATCTGAATGGAGCAGAATAACAAAATGATAAACTAGGAAATGAAAAAAGATTTTTCTGAATCACTTTTTTGAGAATCTAAGGGCAGAAATATATTGATCCAAGCTACTCTAACCTAAAAGTAAGCACCATTAATCTTTTGTGCTTTAAAGGAAAGGAAAATTGACAGAAACCCCTACAAGGAGGCAAGCTTAGGTAGACAGTAAGCATGGATTGTTGTGTGAAATTTCAACTGCAAGCATCAATAACACTCCTTTTTTTCTCCCTTTATTGAGATGAATGAAGGGAATATTTTGAGACCAATTATAAAAAAGTCAGCCTGGAAATTCACTAGAAAAAATATGTAGCAGAAAGTATTTTAAGGCGTAATTCAAAAGCCCAGCCACTTTTCATATAACAGAAAGGATTTTTGAGGGGAAAATTGGTTTTCAATGATACACATATGGAAGAAAGAACACCCATTATACCTAACAATTCAGCACCCAGAACCCAGACGGTCAAAAAGGATACTGACTTTGCTTAAATTAAAAACACAAAAAATACCTCTCAAAATGGCAACAAATCTAATTTTCCCATTATAAAAAAATATCAAAAATGATTCTTCTGTGAATCATCTAGCTAGTTACTTGACAGACTAGTTATATACATAGGCCCGCAATCTCCAAAGGAACCTGAACCAAATCAATCATAAGCATAAAACAAAGAATCCCAAAGCACTGACTTTTCCAAACGAAAACAAAACAGTGGAAAAGAAAACCCATTAATTATTTTGATTTTTTAAGAAATGGGTATCTCAAAATCCAACAAACCAATCAAGATCAATAATAACAATCATTTTACCTTATCATCAGTTTCTGTATCTTCTTCTCCATGATCTCTCTTATCATTGTTATCATAATCATCAGTAATATTGGTCTCATCAAGAGAAGAGTTCGTACAAGAAGGACGGTCTTGATCTTGACTATCGTCATCGTCATCGTCATCTGTGGCGGTAGCAGTAGTAACAGAGATCTCTGGCACTTGAATGGTCTTCCCGAACAGCTTAAATGCCTGGTCTTTTGGCTCCGCCATTTCTGCCTGCTTTTCTTTTATTGAACAACTAAAAAAACTGTTAGCTTGTAGAGAGAGAGAGAGAGAGAGAGTACTGCTGTTTTTAGAGAGAGAAAAGCGTGTAAAGAGATCAGACACCGAGCACCATGTGTAAACTTAGACTATATGTGTTGTGATGTGTAAGCGCTGTCGATGTGTTTTTGATCCGTTTAGGCAGGAGGGTGGTGCCACGTCAGCAGTTTATAGTATTTGGTATTGTGACGGCTGTTATTATTTATTGGAGTATTATTAAAAAAAAAATATTTTTTATATTTTAAAAAATTGTTTTTAATATCAATACATTAAATAAATGAAAAAATTAAACTCAAACAAAATAAACTTCGTTTTTGGAATGATAAAATACGGTTTAAAAAAAGAAAAGAAAAAAGAAAAAGCTCCGTAGAGCAATTCTGAACCACAAGTCTTGTGTGTGGTGTGGCCTTGAAGGAGAGATTTTATTTGTCTTCTCTTTTTGATTATCTTCTTGCTCACAGCGGCAGCGCTCTTTTTACTTTCAATCCTAGTCACCCGCCCCTTTCTCTCTTTCAACGCTTTCTTATCCTCTCTAATAGTAAATACTATTATTATTATTATTTCATATTAAACAATTCTCTGTGAATTGTAAATGAAAATGATTGATTGTTTCACACTCCCTTTTCCTTGCTATTCAAAATTTAATATAATTTAAAAATATTGCCCTATAGTTTTTATGTTAGCTGAAATTGATGGGTTATTGTATGAATAAATTATTGTTATTATTATTATTCATGTTATTGGTTTTGAATCTTTGATCCAATCAGCAAATAAGTTGTGTGTATCATAAGTTAGTTTCAAAATAAATAATAATAATAATAATAATAAATAAATAAATAAGCAGTCTTATAGGTGCGTTGTGATTTGTCTTGAACATGACTTGGAGTGTAAGGTTTTATTGGGAGGAGGGAACGTAGAAATTAGGCTAATTTTGAGATCTTTTTCTTGTCTTGTTTAGAGAAAAGAAAAGGGCATAAAAATGTTCTTGTTAGAAAAGAAAAGGGCTAATTTTGAATCTTAAACCTTTTTTTCTTGACTTCTCTTTCCTTTTTAAATCTCAATTGACTTTACTAGCAATTTCATGAGTTTTTTAATGGTATTTTACTTTATGAAAAAGCTTGTAAACGTACAAATATATATATATATATCATTTTTTTTCAAGTACCATCGCTTCCAACATGACACCTTACATCTAATTTTAGTTTTTTTTTTTAAAAAAAGATAGATATAAAAGAAAAAAAGGAATTTGGGGCAAATTTATTTTCTTTTTCTAACAAAAAAAACCTTCGATGATGCCCAATCATGGTGTTTTTCTCGAGTGGAGCAATTTTGTGGATGAGATCGCGTGGTGGCCTATTGCTCCACTTTGAAGGCCTGGTTTTCCTTTCTCTCGTGTCATGAGAGATTGTATTTGGCAATATCTTGCGTCTTGTCATGAGTATATTAATTTAAGCCTATTCGGGATGTTGGTAGTGTTGCTGAAAATATAATAAAAAAATAACCTTAACTTCTATAAATAAAAAATAAAGAAATACATAAGTAAAAAAATTAGTTAATCCCCCTAATTTTTTAAATTTATGATCTATGTTGTGAGGTTTAAAATATCATAAATAAAAAAACCACAAAATAATTTAAAAGTTTAATCATGATTACTTTTTAATGTAATTTTTATTTTAAAAAATATAATAATATTTTTTTATATTTTTAAAATTCACATATCAAAATAATTTGTAAATATAAATAATATATTAATTTAAAGTAAAAAAATTTAATTTTTTTCAAAAATACTTTTGAAATGCAACAAACAAACACTAACAAATCAAATATTAAATGATAAAATTAAATAAAAAACAAAAAACATAGTAATGGAAAGAAAATTAACTCTAATACAGGGATAAAAAAATCAATAAAATAAAAATTAAATTTTAAAAAATAATATCTTATAAATTTAGATTGAACGGTAAAATATAAAACTAAAAAAATAAAAAATAAAAAAATAAGAAGTAAATTGAAAAAAATAATACATGATAAATTAAAATTGAATGATAAAATTAAAGATAAATAATTTTTTTATAAAATAATTTAAAAAAAAAACAAAGAGGATTAAACAATAATTTTCAGGAAATGAAAAAAAAAATAAAAAATAAAAAAAACTCTGCCAAGGACAAACCATCTGCCAAGCCGACATGCGCTGCTGCGTCGACAAAGAGATGGCTTAGAATTAATTCAAATGATACGATAAAAGAGTGATTTTAATTATTAAAAAACACCACCAAAAATACACAAGTATCTCTGACTTATTATAAACCAATAGCTTTTTTAATAAAACAATATTTAATCTACATAACAAGATTAAATTGTCATTTATGAAACTGACAGTGATAATAATTAAAAAGCAACTTTAATTAAAAGATCAAAAGAACTCTAGATGCATACTTTCTTATCTTAATAATTAAGTTGTCATTTTATCATAATTTTAAAAAATAAAAATAGAAAAGTATGATAATTTTAAAAATTTTAAAAATACATTTATTTTTTGTAAATGCAGAACAGCAATACACGTCACGATGAATATAAGACGTGTCTTTTTTTTTTTTTTTTTTTTGAGGCGTAGAGAACGGACTTCCTTTGGAAAGCAGAATAATCTTGCGTTTGCACTTTGTTCAAGTATCCTCCCTTTATTACTAACCTCCTTCGTTGATGGATCTAAAGTCCTCATGAATGTTGGTGGATTGCTGGCCTAAAAGTTATACATTTTTCAATTTTTATTTTTTTTTCTTGCTCTCTTTTTTTTTTTCTTTCCTTGTTACCAAAGGTGCTCCTTGAAGATATATAATTGTATATCAACATAATTATTATTCAATATCAACAATTTTTATTTTTTTCATAAGTAATTATCCGTAAAAAAGAAGAATATTTAATTTTATTGATGATAAAAAAAAATTAAAAGGGCCTTATTTCCATTAAAGTAAAAGAAAAAATAGCTAATTAATGAGGGGTTGTGTTAATAAGAGTGTGAGCTCGTGGACCATGAGCTTGTTAAGAATATAAGATGAAAATATCAGTAAAGTTGCCTTTGAATTAAAGGTTTTAAATAGACAATCATCATCTTATTCTATTTCCTATAATAATTAATTAAAAAAACATAATTAACTCTTTTAAACGCTGTAAAGAGGTGAATTTTGGATTCGGGCAGCAGTTTTGCTATAATTAACGTGTTTTTTAAATGATTTTTAATGCATTAATTCCAATATAATTTATTATGCTTAAACTATAATTATCAATACTTTTTTAATAGGAGAGAGGTCGACACAAAAAAGAGGCAGGAACAAAGCAGCAAACTAACCAATTATTTATTTTATTAAATAAATATTTTTTTCATTTTTAATAAAGTTAAATATAATATTTTATCTCTTCTTTATATTAATTCCACCATTATTAAATAGATATTAATAATTATAACTTGAATATCACATCATCTTCCGATTTCGTAATTTAATATATTAATCACATTCACATCCCGAGTGCGGCCTCAAGAATCCCATGTGAGGAGGACCCCACGAAGCTGTAAAAACCAATTTAACAGAAATAAATAGCTTTCTGCCACGTCAGAGCCATATTCCAAGTAGGCCCCGCACAAAAAGTAAAGTGAAAAGGCACCCTGCTACAACTCCCCTGATCCCGTTGAATCCCTCGATATCGCCACACGTGTTCCCAAGTACCACGCCTGTAAAGCACCCACCAAAGATTTCAAAAAGAATCTACTTCTAGCGGCTCAGCCTTTTCCTGGTGAAACGGAGAATTCACGAGGGGCTTACACGTGTAGAAGTTGCAAAAAGCTGGTGGCCTTACCAATTAGATAAACTAATAAATTGATGTAGGGACTCACACGTCAATAAGTCTTGGAAGTCGGAACATCCGGTTATTGGACTTTCTGTGCAATCCAAACGTGTAAAAGCAAGATTGGTTGGCACAGAAAAGCCAAAGATATTAATATTTTTGTACACGTGTCAGGTTGGTAAGCATATAATAGATGCTTTTGAAATCCACCACTCGGGTTTAAAATAATAATATCTCTATAAAAACAAATTAATACCAATTAACTGTATACAAACCAAAATGAAATATATAACATATACTAATTTAAAATATTTTAAAAAATATATTAAAATAATAATATATTGGATATATCTTTATTTATGGTTTAAATGGTTAAAATCACAAACTAAATTATAGACTTTATTGGATTATATAATTCTTTTTTTATCTAAATATATTGTAACAAAAATAAAGATTTTTTTATAAAATAAAAACATGAAATTAAAAAATAAAAACAAAGAGAAAGATGGTAACATATTTAATAAATTTAGATTTTGTATATTTGTTTGTTAAACTTAAGTCTCGGATTGTAAATTTAACTAGATTCAATAGTTTTATTTTTTAAAATTATATTTTTATAAAAAACTAAAAATAAAAATAAAAAATTTTTCTTTATGAAAATATTTTCCATTGATTTTATATAAATGTTGTTAATATATCTATTTAAAAAAATATAAATATATTTTTCTTTACCGTGCGTCACACTTGCTGTGTAGATCACAACCTGCAGGACTTGTGTATTTGCAATTACATTTACTTTAATATTTTATAAACGCGCATATAAAGCCCAAACAGAAACTGAGGTGAAGCAAATATCTTGAGATGAGAAGAATCTCAGGCCCAATCTATTGGTTTCTTCATTTCGACCCACAATAGCCCGGCCAGCCCAGTTTATTACGGAAATTCCAGAGCTCATTCTACTTCATTGCCCACGAGGGTCAAAATACCCAATAAATTGGACGATTTTTATCCATCCAAGGGTTTGTCTCTAATTAAAGAAATTTTAAAATTTTTAGTGCTTTGAAAATATTTTCTTTAAGAATAAAATGAATTTAAAAATGTAAAATGTTTTATAGAAAAACAGGCCAATAAAAAAACATTTTACAATCAGCCTTTAAATTTAGTTAATTTATTAAAAAATATTTTTAGCTCATAAAATTCTATAAAATATTTTATAAATATTAATTTATTTATAATATTATTTAAATATTTTAATCATTATTTTTATCTTTCTATTACCACCATCTCCTTCCTTCACCATTATTTTTATTTTTATTATCACCATGATTAATTCATCACTTTTTTCATTATCATTATTTTTTATTATTATTATCATAGTTATCTCATTAATATTAGTAGTATGATCATCTCTTTTATTACTACCATCCATTTTACTATCACTATAATTAAAAAATATTTTATGAAATAATATTTTTCAAGCCAAACATTGCAAAAATTTTATAAGTAAAACATTTTACACAAAACAAGTAAAAGATAAAATATTAGACCTCCTCTCAAAAAAGAAGAAGAAAAGAATATCAAGATATATTGTAATTTAATATATATGTTGATACATAGTTATTAAGCTCAACTTATCTTAATAGATCGACTCGGTAATCTTCTATTTTAAGATATGATTTAAGTTAAATTTTTTTTATAGATGATTTAATTAGTTAATTTAGAATTTAATTATAATTTTAAATTTTTATTTTTTAAAAAATAACATTGTTTTGCTAATAAAAACACATATTAAACCCGAGACAATCCATCAATAATACATGCATTAACCAATCTAACCCTAACCCAAGCCTTTAATCAAGTATTATAACTATGGTGAGCATGAACACGTTATTGTTAATTATTGTTGGTAATTTTTATTTTCTTATAACAAACACGTCATATACTTTTTATAGCGCACTCATATTCAAATCTAGACGTGCAAAAACTTCAGTAGAAAAATTAGGAAACAAACAGAAAAGACAGGTGCTAAATTTTTATGACGTGGTCAAATTGGGCTTGTCCTTCTAATTCCCAAGCAAATAATAGATACCGACTTCCCAACACCCGTTCAAAATGCTTTGTTTATTTTGCTAAATAAAATAAATACCTGGGGTATTATGTTTACAACTTGTTAAGTAGCACATATTAAACTCGAGACAATCCATCAATAATACATGCATTAACCAATCTAACCCTAACCCAAGCCTTTAATCAAGTATTATAACTATGGTGAGCATGAACACGTTATTGTTAATTATTGTTCGTAATTTTTATTTTCTTATAACAAACACGTCATATACTTTTTATAGCGCACTCATGTTCAAATCTAGACGTGCAAAAACTTCAATAGAAAAATTAGGAAACAAAAAGAAAAGACAGGTGCTAAATTTTTAATTTTTATGACGTGGTCAAATTGGGCTTGTCCTTCTAATTCCTAAGCAAATAATAGATACCGACTTCCCAACACCCGTTCAAAATGTTTTGTTTATTTTACTAAATAAAATAAATACAACTATTGAAATTAATTGGGTATTATGTTTACAACTTGGTAGCATTGAAAACTCAATTTTCATATTTTTTTTTGCATCAAATTTTATTCTTTTAATTAAATTACTCACTCCCCTATAATTGTGCAATTAATTATGTTCCATCTTGCAATTCCTTTTTTTTTTATAATTTTAATCGTTGTTCCATGGTTTATTGAGTATTAGTTTTGTAAAGCTAAACTTGTTGCTACAAATAATAGTTAAAAAAAATTAAAATTAAATTTAACATTAAAAAACCCTATAAAGAGTTAGACAAAAAAATAAAAATTATTGGAGTCAATTTCTTTTAAAAAAAAGCTTTTGTCAGGTTTAATTTTTAATTGAGACTGCTATTTTTTGAATAGTTTTTTTATTTAAAATATATATTTTTTATTTTTAAAAAATTATTTTTAATATCAATAGTACATCAAAATGATTTAATAATACTAAAAAATATTAATTTAAAATAAAAAATAAAATAAAATTTTATTTTTTTAAAATACCGCAGCAAAAACACAGGACCGAATTGATATAATAAGATGAGAATGCCATGGTTACCACGGAAGGCCACGTCCATAGCTTGGCGGCCGCCACACGCGTCGGCACAGTTATGCGGCCTTCTTAAGTTGATTGTTTGCGATGGCAGCAGACTTCGGGTGTCCAAAACAACACGGTTTTGTGCTTCCTTATCAAAAACAAGTCATGGTTATGACTTTAGTCTAAGGTATATGTATTTACATGAACTGAATAACATTACTATAGACGTTGGAGGAACAAGTTATGGTTCAAAGATGACAATTTTTACATTAAGAAAACATATTTGAGATCAACTTTTTCAACACAATTCCATTTTTATATATAGATATAATGAAAGTATCTCTCCAAGAGTCAAAAGAAGGAATATTTCTCTATGCACCAAGAAAGTTAAATCAACCCAAGAACCTCTGGTTTTGAGAACTAGGTCAAGCCCAACGACCCTTTTTTCCTGAGAATGGAGCATCCTTTTCATTACCTTTTGTTATGGACAATCCAAGACTTTGAAGCATCTGAATTGTTGAAATCAGAAAGGAAGAAGGAGAAGACATGTAAGTGCGTAAACTGTAAGGGCTTGGATGATTCTCCTCTTCAATGCCTTTTCTAGTGGAACAATGAAGTGGTAGCCACTGTTGTCTTTGCTGCTGTTCTTCCATTAATTTCAACGATTCTGGCAGCTGTTTTGACATTTTAATTTCAATTATTCTCCCTTTTAATTTACAGATGTCAGTCTGGAAAAAGAAAAGAAGTACGAGGAACAGGAGCTACTCCTGACGCAGACACTCTTGGTGCGGTGGTTTTCAAAACGTGAATGACTGGAGAAAGGGAAAGCCACAAAAGATTGTCACTATTCCGCGTTTTCACAAGAGGGGTTTGTTGTGGGTGCTGTTAATTTTTTTTATAATATAAAAAAATCAATGAAAAGATAAAGATTAAAAATTAAAGCATCAACAAAATCAAATCATATTATCAAAATACACAAGCAAAACCAAACGAAAGATCAAAATACACGAGCAAAACCAAATGAAAGACTATTATTTAATAGGTGGCTTACACAACGCTGCGAATTTATTATTTTATTATTTTTTTCTTGTAAAAAAAATATTAAAATGATATATATTTAAAAAAAAGTTCAAGATTATGATAATTGACCCAAGATTCAAAAATAATAAAAAGCAATGAAAAAATAGTCGAGTCAAACTCAATGAATATACTATATTGGTGACTTGAGATATAATATCGGGATAATCAAACAAATAAACAAAGAATACTAATTTTAAAAAATTAAAATTCCTTCAAATATTTTCTCAAATTAAATATCAAGGATGCAATCAATAAATTTAATAACAAACCAAAATAGGGCCAATCATATTTTTCATCAGAGAAACAAATATTAAAATAATATAAACCTTAAATATTAAAATAATATAAACCTTGTAAACCCGGGTCAAACTCCCACACTCGTAATCCATTAAATTCTTAAACCAGACTCAATCTAGAAGTTCAACACTAAGAAAATTAAATATTGGATGATAAAATCAATTAATTTAATTCAAAAACAGAATTCCTTTAGAAAATCTAAATTTAGCAAAGCCAAAAAAATAAAAGCATGGTGACCCATGATATTTTAAAATTGACCACAAATATCTAATAGAAAGCTAATAAAAAAAATAATCAAATGGAAAATTATAGAATTTTTTTTAATAATAAGCAAAAAAATCATGAAAACTCATGTCCATGCCAACTTTATTAATTGAAGTTAATCTCTTAAATCTATAAATTGTTAAATTTTACACTCAAACTAAAATAAGAAACTTAACCCAACTGATCTGTGACCCGAAATATGAGATGTGGATAACTTGACAAAAACAAAAGCTGAACAAATCACAAATCACAAAGCTCATAGCCCAATAATTTAATATTAAATGATAAAAATAAAAGAAATTAAAAAAATTACTAAACTTCAACCGTGTAAATCATTAAAACCAGTGAAGTGGGTCATGAGAATGAGACAGCCTTGTAAAAGGCAAAAATAATCGCAAAGAAAAATCCTCAATTAAAAAAATAAAAATAAATAAAAATAAAAAAACAAATTTTGCACCAAAAATAATTGAAAGAAAGTAATTAGGGATAAAATTGAAAACAAAGTAAATGAAGAAAATGATAGAAAAAGAGTAATGAAAAAAATGAGGACCAAATTTAGAAAAAATGAATTAAAATTCTAAAGGATAAAATGAAATAAATGCAAATGATGAAAAAACAACAATTAAAAGAATAAGGATCATATGTAAACAAAAAAGAATTAAATGAGAGAAGGATGAAATTGAAAAAAAAAACTTCAAGAAACATTAAAATCAAAGCAAATAGAAATAAAAAAAATGAGGACTAAACCCAAAATGAAGGACAAAACTAATTTTTTCAAAGTTTGGCATGAAAACGAAGATCCAAGAGATAAAAACGAAGGGTAGGAGAAAAAACCCCATCATCATTGAATTGTTACCCACGTTAGAGCATGCACCACT
Organism: Populus ilicifolia; assembly: GCA_015708895.1. Classification (NCBI taxonomy): domain Eukaryota; kingdom Viridiplantae; phylum Streptophyta; class Magnoliopsida; order Malpighiales; family Salicaceae; genus Populus; species Populus ilicifolia. The sequence continues at coordinate 193,031 of SRLM01000854.1, forward strand.
CAAGTAGCTATGCAATATCCTTATGCATCAAATACATACCTATAATCCTTGAGATATAGAGATGTCAAGATTTTAAAAGAAACAATTATCTCTAATAATATTAGGCCAATCTTGATTAAAGAAAAGATGTTATTGTGTAGCCATTTGAAGAAATTCATAGATAAGTATAACATCAATCACTTTGTATAAGGATATTTACTAGAGAAAAGCATTGTGGGTATCTACTTATGAGTTTTTCTTTATCTTGTCTTTTTTGCCTTTAACTTTGTGTTTTAAAGTTGTCATTATTTTATATTGGCTATTGTATATGAATTTAAGATAAAATCCTAAAAGAGAGTTACTCCCTCTTCTTTGTAATCAAAAGATTCTTATCTTTAAAAAAATCTAGCTCTTAGTTAATTGAGGTGGTAGTTATTTGTTATGAGATGAAGAGATTGAATAAATAGAGCAATCAAAGGAAAAATAAGAGGAAGTAAAGTAAGATAAGATAAAATAAAATTCTAATATATTGTAGCCAAGTTGATGGGTTGATCTTGAAAGGAAAAGTAAGGCGATAAGGCCCCCTTTTAATCTATTAAGAAACTAGAGCTCTCTCATAACTTATTCTTTTTTCTATTCCTAATACTTAAACTCTAGTTATATCTCTACCTAAAAGTAGAAGTATGACTTCCATACCCTTTTTATAAGCTAAGGTTAAGGTAACCTAATAAGGAGCAACACTCTAATTTGAGGAGAAAATTCTAGATAGATGTTTCACTTAAAGGTTGGGCTAACTAAAAAACAAAGCTTGTGCTAGTCAATCTTATTAAGAGAGAACCTTACTATCTAGAAATGAATGATGATGCCATTAATGATATTGTTCACTTATGTTTTATATATCTTTTGGGATGTCAATAAAGGAATGAGACAATACGACAACTAGTTGAGGCAACTCGGGCTTTGAAAATGGTTTGGAGTGAGGATTGGCATCGGGTAGAGAGACAAGATCAAGTAAAGCTGAGAAAGAGTAAAGAGCTTATGTTTTATACGGGTAAACTGCCTCTTCTTAAAAAGGGAGGTAGGCAACATTATATCCAATCATATAGGAGAGAATGGAATTTTCCTAAAAATAGATTGATTAATAAATTTATTTGGTTTAGTCAGGGAGGTTTAAATGTTAGTGGGAGTAGAGCTCGAATAACTTCAAGAGGTAGTTCATCATAAACTACACCATGAAGCTAATTTTCTTTTCCTCATTGTGATTTGTGTGATCAGTCACATCTTGAAGACTATAGGGTGATGATTGAGAAGTGTTTTCTTTACCGACATGAAGGTCATAGATGGTGGGACTGTTATTATTTAGAGGATTGTTGTCATTTTTATGAAAAGTACATGCATTTTAAGGGAAACTGTCCATACAAGATGCAAACACAGATCCAATTACAGTATATTATAATGGACAAACTTATAGGATATCATAGAAGGCTTACCCAATCAGAAGATAATATTAGTAGAGGTCAAAGGTGAGGATGAGGTAAAAGTGATAGAATTTATTACCTTGACCATGATACAATTAGGGTCTTATTAGATGTGATAATATGTTTAATGCTTAAGAAGTTTATACTTTATTTGACTTGAAAGTTACCCACTCCTTTGTATCTTGTAAACTTATAAATAAATTACACTATTAAATAGTAATAAATACATTATTGGGAGTGGAAATAAGTGATATATATAAAGAGTGTAAGGTTTAAATAGGGGTTTATAGCTTTAGGGTAGATACAATACAATAAAAGATGCAGAGGTTTGATGTTATTTTAGAGATGAAGTGGTTGAGCATGTATCATGCTTGATTGGATTGTTATTTTAAAACTGTAGTTTTAAGAATGATGGATGAAAAGGAAACAAAATTTCAAGGTAAGAGAAATTTAGTGTTAAATGGGTTAAAATCAATGATGATAACTGAAAATATGATGAGGAAATGATGTAAAGCTTACTTAGCTTATGTTGTGGATATAAAGAAAAAACGTGTGAAGTTGTTTGATATTTTGGTAGTAATGGAATTTTCTGATTTATTTCCAGATGAATAGCTATGATTACTTTCCATATGAGAAATTGAGGTGCAGATAGAAATTATGTCAAGAACAACTCCCATTTCTTAGGTGCTTTATAGGATGACTCCTATTAAATTAGTAGAGTTGGAATTTTAACTACAAGAATTATTAAAGAAGAGATTTATTTGAACAAATAATTTATTTTAGGGAGTATCTATGTTATTTGTAAAAAAGAAGGTTTGAAATTTTTGTTTTTGTATATATTACAAACAATTGAATAGAGTGATCATACAGAATAGATAATCATTTCCTATAACTGATGATTTATTTGATCAATTGAAGGGAGCATAATTATTCTCAAGAATAGACCTATGACTTAAGTATCATCAATTGATGATAAAGGATTAGGATATACAGAAGATGACCCTTAGGACTTGTTATGGACATTATAAGTTCTTGGTAATGCCTTTTAAATTCACAAATACCATGACTATATTCATGGATTTGATGAATCAAATCTTTAGCCTTTATTTGGACAAATTTGGTGTGGTTTTCGTTGATAACATATTGATATACTCCTGTTTTTCAGCTGAATATGAACCACATTTAAGGATTGTATTAAAGCTTTTGAGGAAGAATGAACTGTATACTAAACTAAGCAAATGTGAGTTTTGGTTGAGAGATGTGGTGTTTTTGCAACATGTAATATTAGAAGAAATGATATTTATGAATCATAGAAAAGTGGAAGCAGTATTGAAGTGGAAAAGACCTACGAATATGATGAAAATTCATAGTTTCTTTAGATTGGTCGAATAATAGTGAATGTTTATAGAAGGGTTTTTAAAAATAACCTCTTCAATGACTCGATTGACATGTAAAGAAGTCAAGTTTGAATGATCTAAAGAATACAAAGAAAGTTTTCAAAAGTTAAAAAGAAAAGATTGACTTCAGCTCCAGTATTAACTCTTTCAGAAGAATAAGAAGGGTTTGCCATCTATAATAATGCTCTAAACAAGAGTATAGGTTGTATGCTTATACAAAATGACAAGGTTATTGCCTATGCTTCTAGGCAATTAAAACCACGTAAAGTGAGCTATTTGATGTATGATTTAGAATTGACTATTGTAATGTTTACTTTAAAGGCTTAGAGACATTTGTATGAGACACAAGTATAAATTTTCATTGACTATAAGAGTTTAAAGTATTTAATATCACAAAATGAACTGAATATGCATATAAAAAGATGGATAAAATTAATTAAAGACTATGATTGCATAATTAATTATCACACAAGAAAGCAAATGTTATGGTAGAGGCATTAAATTGAAAGAATAAAGCTATAGTTAGGGGGATTTTGGTTGGAAATATAAAGGAATTTTTAGAATTAGAAATGATAAAAAAAAAATACTTGATATGGGATCTAGATGATCCTTGTTGGCTTAACTAATGGTATAACTAATTTGCTTAGAAAGAATTTGATAAACCTAAGGAAAAGATGCAGAAGTTATGTAGATTAAAGATTGGCTTAAAAACGGTCATGGATCTATCTTTCAGATGAAAGAAAATAGGATTATAGCTTTTGGAGAAAGGATATATTTATTTGATGATAAGACCTTAAAGTATGATTTTTAAAGGAAGCTCATGAGTTTAAGTTTGCAGTGCATCTGAGAAGCATTAAGATGTATTAAGACTTAAAAGATTACTACTAGGGGCCTAAAATGAATAATGAAATTATAGAATATTTGACTAAATACGTTGTATGCTAGCAAGTTAAGATAAAACATCAAAAGCATGTGAGAAAATTCCAACCTTTTTCGATTCTAATGTGGAAATGAGAGGATATTATCATGGATTTTATGTCTCGACTACCAAGTATTAAAACAAGGAATGATACAATCTAGGTAATTATGGATCAATTGATGAAGTCTACCTTATATCTACCAATAAAGATGACTAATTTAGTGGATAAACTAGGAAAAATATATGTGAATGAAGTGGTTATATTACATAAACTCCTAATTTCTATAGTATCAAAAATGGATCTCCAATTCACTTCTAGATTGTGACCAAGTATTTAATGTTGTATGGGTACTAAATTGAACTTAAGCATCGCCTTCCATCCACAGACCAATGGATAATTAGAAAGAATGATCTAGATATTAAAAGATTTGTTAAGATCTTATAACCTAGAGTTTTGACGCTAGCCCCTTTAAAGAATTTTCATATAACAATGGTCATTAAGCTATGATTAGCATAGCTCTATACAAGGTTTTATGTGGAAAAAAAAAATGTCAAAATCCTTTATGGTGAGATAAGGTTGGTGAAAGAAGATTGTTGGGATCAAAATTAGTGTAAATGACCATTGATAAGATCAAAGAAATCATAGAAAAAATGAAATAGGTCTAAGATAGATGAAAAAAGAAGAAGTTACATGTACAATTATAGAAGACTATTGAAATTCCAAATGAGGGACTAAGTGTATTTAAAGGTTGCACCTTGGTGAAATATTATTGGGTTTGGAATGAAAGGTAAACTAGCATTAAGGTATATAGGCCATTTGAAATAGCATAAAGAATTGGAAGCATAAATAAGATAGTAATAAACACAAAAAGAATGAGTTTTGGTCAAAAATAGAGCTAGAATATAAGCACCCTCATTCATAATTTATTTATAAAATAACAAGTTTATTAAGTTTTATGTGGTTTATAATCATTTAAATAGATTATAAAAATTGACCTTATCATAAAATAACATCAAAACTTTAAAGCCAAAATAAAAATAATAAAAAATCTGAAATTTAATAGAAAAAATCAAGGAAAAATTACAAAAATAGCTAAAACAACATTCTAGGACCTAATTTAAAGATCTTCTAGATCTTGTCCAATTATAGCAAGTTGGGTCTTTAATAAAGTTGGACCTCAGTAATCTTATAAAAAAAATTGAGTCTCATATGATGGTTTATTATTATTATATGATGGTTTGACTTGATCAAATTATTTGTTTTTGGACATAGCTTTGTTCTACCGGTCCATAAAAGCATCCGTTAGCCTATCTCTATAATATATTTGTAACAAATCTTTCTCCAGTTCTTGTAGATTTCTATCTGATTGTTCAAAACTTTTTGTTTTTTTGATTAGTCTACTTATATCAGTCTAGTTTAAGAATGAATTAAATTTGATTTAAGGTGTAAGAAAATAATTTTTATAAATATATTTTTAAATAGGGTTTAAATGGCTTATGTAAGTTTTTAAGATTGTATTGTGAAAAAACTAAAATCTTGATATATAAAACGCAACCTTTTCATGTTTAAAGGATAAAGAAGATAATAATTTTAAGGAATAGTTTAATTAGTTAAATCTTTAATTTGCTTTTTAATAATTATATGTTTGAATTTTTTCAGGATCACTAGAGATTTATATGATTGTTAATTTAAAGCTCCTGTAATTAATAAATGTATGAATCCAAATATTTATATTAATAAAAAAAATAAAAGAATAAAGAAGATAATATGCGAGAGAAAGGTTAGCTGCACTAAATAGAGAAGAAGAAGAAGAAAAACTAGTGATACGCAGCAATGAAGTCAACACAGCTTTAAAGATAACGTGTTGGTGGCAAATGGTGTGCGGAGGTGAGTTCGAATACTTTCCATATAATGTGGTTGACTATTTTGGATTTGGGTGACGATACGTTGAAAATGGAAGTCATTACTTCTATTTTCCATGTGGTTGGTGGGAAGTTTGAAAGAGAGACCGAACGCGTAAAATATCCATAAAACCTTTAGGCATGTGAATTGAAGAAAAGATATTATATAAAATTATATTATTATTTTTTATCTCGCAATGTTTGGTAATTTGAAGATTTTTGACTTGAATGAAATATGGAGATTCAAACTCCCATTACTGAAAGAAGGAAAAGGGGGAAGAAGATTCAATTAGCTTGAACCTCAGGGCACGTATTAAACGCCATCAGTTCGTCTTCTTCACGCCTCTTTAGGGTCAGATAACACATCAATTGTCATCAACATGCCATGTCTATATATATATATATAT
>SRLM01000854.1:199351-255051 GCA_015708895.1 Populus ilicifolia
AAAATTCTTTTTTTTTTACTTCAATTTTTTTATAATTTTAGATTATTTTAATATGTTTATGTTAAAAATAATTTTTAATAAAATGAAAATTTATTTTAATATATTTTTAAATAAAAAACACTTTAAAAAATCCTCAACTATAACTCCAAAAATTACATAAGTGTTTTTTAAAATTATTGTGTTTTCCGGAGTAACATGAAATTTAAAAATAAAAACATTTCATAGTATGAAATCATTTTATAAATTTCACGAGATGCACCAAGTTTGTAAAGCTTTTTATAGCAGTGTATCAGCTTCTAATTAATTATTATTATTATATCGTTTCTACATTTTCATGCACGATTTTAATGCACATTAATTTCTTCCCTACAATTTATAAATAAAAAAATGTTTAAATTGTTGAAGATTTTTTTATATCATGACTAAACTTAGTACAATAGTTTAAGTTGAATTTTTTTAAACATAATTTGTTATTTAATCTAGATTTTAAATTAAATTTTATAAAAATCATCTCAATATAATTTTGTTGATAAAATAAATTCAAATAAAATATATCAATAAAAAATATGAGTTAGGTTTAGAAACTAATCTGCAAACTCACAACTTAAATTTTAAAATTATATAAAAATTAAATTAAATAAAAACATGTTAATTGAGTAAATCAAATAAAAAACTAAAAAAAAAACAGTTTTATTATAACTAACCTGTCAAACTTGTAATTTTAATTATAAATTTTATTTATTTAAATTAATTTTTTATTATATAATAAAAAAATATTTATAATTAATCCAATATCAAATTATAAAAAACAATAAAACTCTATCATTAAAGAATAAAATAAAATAAAAACCATAAAAAAAACAGAAGGCCAGAAAACAACGCATACATGCGGGCCTGCAATCAAACAACGCAGTGTGTGAGCATGAAGGAGGCCTGATTGTTTTTTTTTCTTTATATAAAGCAGGCACCCCTTCTCTATTTTTCCACTTTTCACAGCTCAACTCATGACTTTAGGCTCATCATGCGTATTTTAATCAACCAAGTTATGATACAAATTTGCTATAAAATATTTAAAATTAAAAATTAAATTGATTTACTATTTATATGAACAGTTTAACCAATCCCATCTGTTTTAGTAATATCAATTTTTCCAAACATAAATGACTATTAACTAGTATTTCAATTATGTATTTATTAATTAAAGGAAATATGAGTTTGGGATGTAATTATGTGAGGTTAAATAAAATCATTATTCTCCCTCTGGGATAATTATTGAATATTAAATCTCACAAACAGAACGTTCTTAATACAATGATTTTGAGGTGGAAAATAATAATAATTACATTTGAATCATTGGTAAAATTATTATCCATCAAGTTTAGGAATTTTTTTTATTAGCTGAAATATATCTTATTTATATTTTTTCCTTTCATTATATTCTATTAACTATGTTGCAATAGTTAGCATGTCATGTAATATAATAGACATTAGAAAATTTAAGTTTGGTTAATTTGAAACAAAATTTAAATATCATATAAAAATTGAATATTATTAATTTTAAACAAGTTAAAGCTTTAAATTCATATTTTAAATATATTATAAACTCAAACTAAATTTAAGACAACAATGTTTGTTATTGTAATGGTTTTTATTTTTCATCTAACCATAAAAAAGTTGTTTGATTAACTAAATAAATTTTATTTTTTGTACTAATCCCTCCATATAATTACATTTTAAATTTAATTTTTATAAAATATAAGTTAACTTGATTTTTATTCATAAAAACTCGTTTTTTTTTTCTTAGTGTGAAGAAGTTCATCTCATGTCTGTTTTAATAAAACATATATTTTTATAAATTTATTTTTTAATCATTAATAAAAATATCTTTATTAAACCTATATTTTATAAATCATTACTAAAAATATTTTTCTTAAAGTTAACAATGGATATGTTTAATTATGATACTAATAATTAAAAGAAAAAAAAAAGTAGGCCAAGCCCATACCATGTACCCCACCAAATCATTCACACATCATTGGTTAAAGCCCACTTCATGTCAGCCCCCGTCCGTGCCTTCCATTCATTTCTCTTTAACGTGTAAGAAAGACCTTCTCTTTATTTATTTGTAAACCAAATCATAAATTAAAAGGAGAAAAAAGAACAAGGGATAGCGATGGATTAAAGCCAGTTAAATGGCCCTTCCTTGTCTTGTCTGCTTTCGTCTCCGGCTGGGCAACTTCATAGCCGGCCAGGCCTTTTAAAGTTAAAAGCTCAACGCGGCTAAAGATCGCTTCTTTTTTTCCTTTCTCTTGGTGGAATCAGTCCAATCTTAATTGAATTATATGGTCCTCTCTCATCATTTCTTGCTCTTGTTCTTGAAGAGACACTAACATAGGGGCACTGACAAGAATACTACTGTCTTTTGATCTTCAAGAATACGTGAGATTCTTGATCTTACCGATATTTCACGAGGTGGGTCGATCTTATTTTTTGCTCTAGATTGGTGGGTTTCAATTGCTTTTGTGATTTGGACTGGTTAAGATTGGTGGGTTTGAGTTTTTCTTTTTATTTCTCTTAAAAATTATTGGGTTTGATTGAAATGGTCTATTTCCATAGCTCGATCTCGGTCTGCAACTCAGTTGACCAATCATCAACAACTTCCATGGCAAATCCTGTGAATTCCAATGAGTTTAATCCAAAATCAAGGCACAACAATAATCATGTGCATAAGAATAGGAAGACAGCGAATGGTTCAAGTTGTAAAACTATACCTGTCTGTGATCGATCTCGATCAGCTGTTATTGATGTTGTGATCTTGATTGCTGTTATTGGTGCCTGTGGATTCTTGTTATTTCCTTATATCAAGCTTGTAATTCTTGGTTTGATTGAATTCGTCGCTGCTATTCATTATGTGGTCAAAGAAGAGGTTATGAGAAACCCACTGATATTTGGATCTATAGGGATTAGTACTTTCTGTGCCGGAATAGTTGCCTGGATAGTGATTTTGTGTACTACTAGGAAATGTGGGAATCCAAACTGTAAGGGTTTAAGGAAGGCGGCAGAATTTGATATTCAGTTGGAGACCGAGGAGTGTATGAAGAATTCTAATGGTACTTTGGTGAAAGATGGGCTGAAAAGGGGCCTTTTTGAATTGCCTCGTGATCACCACCGTGAATTGGAGGCTGAATTGAAGAAGATGGCACCGGCTAATGGAAGAGCTGTCCTTGTGTTTCGAGCAAGGTGTGGATGTTCTGTTGGAAGATTGGAGGTTCCAGGAACTAAGAAGCCAAAGAAGATCAAGAAGTAGTAGTTTACTTTTATTTTTAATTTTATAGGGACGATACAACCAATACAGGAGTAGTCATAAGGGAGAGAGGAGTACCTTCTCCAGTGGATCTTCTCAGAGCTATCTTGTCCTTAAATAAGCTCGTGGAAATAAGTTGTAAGGCATTATATATATATATATTTGGTTATAGTGGAGAATACAAGTCCTTTCTTTCATTTACTTTATTTGGTATCATATAATAATCTGTTTCTTTATTCCTGCCTTAGCTTCTCCATATTTTGTTTTGATATACTCATTGTTGCAATTTATTGAATCTCTTTGAAATATGTTATGGTGATTGTTCTTGGTTGACTTTAACCCATTTATGTTGATCTTCATCATTGGTTTGATCCTGTCATAAACTAGCAGTTGTTGAATAGACGGATAGCAGTTGGACTTGGTTCGGATAAAAGTAAAGGGCTGAGATATATGCTATCCTTTTCAGTTGCATGATTGATAGTTCTGCATAAATGTGCTTTGGCATCTATAATTTTTTTATGATTGATGGTTCTGTATAGATGTGCTTTGATATTCATAAATGATTAAGTAATGGAAAAACATGAACCTTTGGGCAGTGATTGCATAACAATTAAATTGTTAAGAGTCACTATTAAAGTGACGAAGCTTCTGTTCTACACACTGAACTATAGCATAAGTTTTGCATGACATTGAGCAATGGTTATTTAACTGTACTATACAAACTTCAAAATTCTAAATAAGCTGCATTATAATAGGCGAGAAGTAAATTTTGCAGCTTGAAAAGGTTGGGGGTATAAAAGTAAGGCTCTCTTCAATAAGTTGCATGTTTATAGCTCCATTTTCTTTATTTGGTTTTACATATGATTTTCAAATTTCGCATCACAATAGGAAAGAAAGAATTAACAAGTTTTTCATAGAAATGTTTTTCAGCTGCCTTGTCCAGGCAATTTTGTGAGCCTAAATAAATTGTACGTCCTTGCTAACACTAAGAAGTTGGCTCGTCTGCAATATTATAAATGGCCGTGGCAAGTCCATATGAATATTTGTTTTTGGTTGGCAACAGAAAGAAGCTCCCATTTATGGAGAGCCAAAATGACCTTTTATCAATTCTATATTTTATCATTGTTATAACTTCAACAACACTGTTTTCTTTTAAGCTAAATGGAAGGTTTAAATTTCCTCTCATTTCTTCTGGATGGCTCCTTACAGTTGAAGACTGCATCCTCAGAGTTCAAGTGATTGAATTCACTTTTCTCTCTCTCTCTCTCTCTCTCTCTTTAAGAGAGATGCAAACTTATCTAAATTCACTGACTTATTACTGATGTTCTTCGTTTCAAAACTAACTAGAACTTTTATCTTGTTTGTGGTTTTATACCAGAATAATCTTTACCCAAACAGACTTGTTTTGCATGTATCAACTTCTCAAGTACATGCTCCATGTGACTTTAGTTATTCTGCAGGACATTGACTTGTTTGTTTTATTGCTCCTCCTGATTCCTTATTCAATGTTGTTCATCCATTACTTTCATTTAGCGCCACCTCCTTCATAATGGACCCTGCACAAAGCTCTGTTTTGTACTTCAATTAAATGAGTTTTCTTGTTAGCTTGGCTAGAAACACTTGACTTTGGCTGGAATGTTTTGAAGCAATGGGAGTTCTTCTGGAGTCTGTTCAATTATTATTGATTTAGTTATTGCATTACCTCCAAATAACAACGAATTAGCTATTCCAATTTATTTATGTGAGGAAAACATTAAATATTTGTTGCCCTGAGTATGATGTGATATGTGTTTGTGGCCTCTTCAACTTTACTTTTACCACTCTGTTTCTGATTACCATGCTTTATGAGATCTTTCTGGATCAGATGGTAAGATATATTTACTTGAACCTATTTATTGATAACCCCAACTCAAATATTCAAGGACTAGATGATTCCAAAGATGAAACCTACTCTATAAATCATGATTGTGAAGCATATGTTGTTTTCTTCTTGGTCCTTCTATGCCTTTTCTTAGCAAGTCGTATGAGCAGTTTCATGTAGTGATGTGCACAGGAGGCCTTGGTAGCCAGAGTTACGATACTTGTTGTGTTTTATGCCTCATTTCTTTTCTTGTTCTATTGTGTTGGGCACGAGGGCTTTTCTGGGAGCAGCTGGAGAGAATATAGGACAACAAAAACCTGAATAACAGCCTACATTAAAAAAAAAAAAATCGTAGTTTGCATTTTAACATTGCAGTATACGGTGCGTTTCAATAGTGATGTTTTATTTCCTTTGTGCTGGATTATGTTACCAGCTACAGTGTTACCCTTTCTAATTATTAAGCCGTAACAGCTTGCCCCCCTTAAGTTTCTACCTTGTCCTCAAGGTCAATTTGTGGGAATCTGAATATGGAAGTCGGATTTGTGTGGCGGTTCGATTCCCTTTCTTCTCCAATATAGCTTGGGGCTGCAAGGGATTCTCTTTTGTGAGGCAGGGCAGCGTTGAAGTAGTCACGTGATTGCCTAGATGTTTCTTGGAGATGTGGAACACTAGGAGACTAGCTGTTGAGGCAGGCAGGTCGAGTCTATAGACCACAACTCTATTTTTTTCCAACGCCAAGTACGAAGCATGGTATTTCTAAGCTAATTTTAAAGAAATTCGATATGCCATAGTAGTCTGACGATAGGGTTGTAATTTAAGATAAAGGGAATCTCCGACTTCGAAAGTTCTTTTGCTTCTTTTCTCATTTGCCTTGTGTGACAGTCTTTGCTATGCTTGATGTAGATTAGCTCTGAATTTCTTGAAAATTTCTTTCCTGTGGTTAGGTAACATCTACAGCTGCCACTGCAGAGTCTTTAGGAATGTAGGGTACATGAAGAGGTGGTTTTAAGCCATACGATATCTCACAAGGAGTAGCTTTAGCGGAAGAGTGGAAATTTATGTTATACCACCATTTAATCAGAGGTATTGACCCATTGAATAGGATTCTCCCGAGTCATACAACGAAGATAGTTCTCAAGATACTTTGTTTACTATCTTTGTATGACCATCAGTTTGCGAGGGATAAGCTATGAAATAATGTAAGTTAACCCTTTGCTGATTGAAAACTTATTTCCAAAAATGACAGAGAAAAACAAGATCTTGGTCACTGACAATAGTGGCTGGTGGCCCGTGTAACGTGTAGATATAATCCATGATGGTCTTAGCCACAATAGCCGCAGTAAAATTTACTGAATTTGTCTACCACTAGTAAGATTACCTCCTTTCAGATTTAGATGACCTTTCATTGAAGTCCATACTGATGTCAATAAAAGTTTTCTGAGGAATAGGGAGAGGTTGCAACATACCTGCATAGGCTATATTTTCACTCTTGTTCTGCCGACACACAAGACATTCCTTGTAAGTTTTTGTTGCCCTTTCCAGTAGAAAATACGCCTCACTCTCTTGGTTGTAACATAAATGCCTGAATGACCCCATGGCTGTATCATGCTAGAGTGACATCAACTTTCTATACAAGGATGGATTGTTGCCCACCACCATCCTTCTTTTTGTATTTAAATAGCCATTGATCCACTAATATAGGTGGGAAGTTGGGTAATGTTGAAGATCCTATATAATTACATGCAGTTTCCTGTCACTAGACCATGTAGCCTTAATGTTTTTGTAATGATAATTGTTGTATGCCTTAATGTTTTTGTAATGATAATTGTTGTATGTGTGTAATATCACGATGAAAAATTCACTCTTGTATTAGTATTTAATATGGCAAATATTAAAAAATAAAGAATTTTTATCTTTTATTAATTAAATAAAATGAGAATTGTTATATAATATTTTAATTATTAGAAACCTTAATTAGTCTAAGAGATTGAGTAGAAAAACTAATTGTGTAAAGAAAAGGTATTAGCACTCCAAATACACCATCCTTGACGTAAGCTGTATTTTTTTATTGTTTGATAAAGTTTAAGGTCTTATCATATTTTCTAGTTGTTGTTCTATTTATGGTTTAAGCAAAGTCCTTTTCAGTAAAGAGATCTTTATTTGATCAAGTAAAACCTAAGCATTTTAACATAAAAAAATATTAATATTCACAATATGTTTTACATATAAGATTATAACCCCAGATACTGAAAGAAATAAAATATTTTTTTTGAAATTTTTGAATATGTCTTACGTATAAGATTATAACCCCATATACTAAAAGAAAATATAATAATTTTTTTTGAAAATTTTAAAATATTGGCTTAGTTCTCGTGGTTTTAATAAACTGGTTATTAAAGTTAAAATACGTGCTAATATATATTTTTAAAATTTTCTTTATTATATGAACATATAATATGATTTTTTCTTTATTTTTTTAGGGACTTAGAAACATGCATAAAAATATTTTTTTTTTACTTTTTTTAATTTTTTAACAAAAACCATGCATCTTAATACCAGATTTGTACCTTTATGATATAAAAATAGAATCTAATATTAAGCAATGAAATTTAGTAGAAAAATAAGCAGAAAAATTACATATTTTTGAAATAATTTTTGAAGAAATGAAAACATAAAAAAATATTTTTTATATTTCTCATTGTTTTTTCATGACACCTAGTATTTTAATACATGATTTGTACCTTTATATTATAAAAATACAAACTAATATTAAGTAAAATTTAGTAGAAAAATACATGGAAAAATCATATATTTTTGAAATAATTTTTGAAGATTTTTTTTTAGGCTGGAGCCAGTAGACCTAACTAGATCACTGACCCAAGCTAGTGACTTAGCTATTCAAATAATAATAAATAAAAGCATGCGTGAGCTTTCTCAACCGTGTATACTTACCTATTGTTAAAGTGAATTATAATTGACTTGAACAATAAAGAACAACAATTATTATTCAAGTGAATTATAATTCACTTAAACAATAACACATAACAATGAAAGAACAAGTGTATGCAATGATAGAAAAATACAATGTGAAGAGAATGTGTGAAGCTTATCTGGTAATTGAGACAGATAAAGACAATAACGATAAAAATGTTATGCAGAATTGGTGGTGACTAATTCTGGAGACGATGAAGATAATCAATATTGGGTCTTTATTTTTTTTTCTAGTTTATCTTCGCTCTCCCCTGTTTTTCTTCCTTTTCATTTCTCTGTAATCATTCCCTCCCCTCTATTTTTCTTTCTAATGCAACTGATGCTCATGTGTTAACTGACAATGCTTCTCTTTGTTTCTTTTTTATTCTCCTTGTTCTCACTTTTTTTTTTGTTCTCTCTATGTTTTTCTTATTTTTCCTTCTACCTCCACCCTTACTCCCTTTGTTTTTTTATTTTGATTTTCTCCCTCTGTTTTTCTTTCATTTGTAAAAACACCTCTATCTATTTTTTATTCATCTCAAAACCCTCCCTCTGCCATGTCTGACCCTCCTCCACTATCATTTGCTTCCTTGCACTCTCCCTCTCTCCATTTTCCTCTTTATGTTCTTTTCTCTCTCGTTCTTCCTCCTCTTCTCCCTATGGTTTGGTTCCTACACGCAGGCGTTCTTTGGTAACGACTGACATGCATTAAAGTGGTGAGGGATGTCAATCGTGAAACATGCTCCTTGATTGAAGCGACTCATCGCTAATGCCTGCATTGCCTTTACTGAGAAATCATTGCAGTTAAAGAAGGTGATGAATATTTGAAACGATGCCATTTTCTAATTCAAAATGAATATTTCTGATTTGATCCTTGTTGTTTTTACAAATTTTTTTGCGGGGTTGATTGTTTGCGGTTTCAAAGGGAGAATTAAGATGAGAAAGAAGGAGAGGAAATAAAGAATGAGATGGTCAGTAAAGTAATGATATATTAACTTTTGCTAATGGAATCAGCAACGAACTCATTCTCTTGGTGATTTTGTTGATAATTCTGATAGTAAATCGATCATGACACTGAACAAAGATCCCGGTTTCAATCCCTTAGTTATTTCATCGATAAAATCACTTACAAAAACATTCATGTTAGAGAACTGCTTTATATATATATATATTCTGTTTATAATTCTGTTAGGATATACCTATAGAATTATAAATGAATTATTACAATGAATTATCGACATGATTATTTTGTCAGTAATTTCATTGGTTTTAAACAAATTTCTAGTAGTGTTAGACAACTTAATATAATTAACTTATGAATATATTAAGTATATTTAAATTGTTTTTATAAAATTATTTTGATATTAAAATAATATGAGAATATAAAAAAATAATTTTAAATTAATTTTTTTAATCTTTTCTTTTATAAAAAAATAGGATATAGCTAGCTAAACACGCTAAAAGAGTCTTTCTCGTCTATTTATGTAAATTGGTGGATTTTTTCATGAATCGTTTAATCAATAATGTATATAGCTTGTTTTTTATTCTTGGTTTTGTTTTTCTTTTACAATATACAGATTGCTTATTATGAGTTTAGTTTGTTGATTAGAATCATTTTTGTAACGCTATACTCGTAGATTAAAAGATTAGCCTATAACCAAGAATATATATTCTTTTGGTGTGCACAAGATTGATATTCATGTCTATTGTAAAATTATATTTTATAATATCATCTTTAGCTTGCCTTTTTTTATTCTATGAAATATGCCTTTAATCGTGGAACTGAAGAATTGTTGACTCGATATTTAACGATAACTAATATTATTATTTTTCTTATATAATTTTACAATGGCTCAAGAATATTATTGTAGTTTGTGTTTTTTTTTTAATGTTAAATTTGGTTATTAGCTTTTTTATTGTTATTTTAGCAACAATTTATTTTTAAATTTTATCCATCAGAGATAATATCTCTTATGTGGTTTTTTTCCTATTAACTTTTCATAAAATTATATTATTTTTATGATTTTGGAAATGTATTTATTATATTTATTTGAGTTTACATCAATAAGTTTTTTTTTATTCTAATTTTTACATTGAATTTTTTGTTAAAAAAACTTCATAATTTATTTTAACTTATTTTTTATTTTTTATTGATATATCTAATTTTATAATTTAGATTATAGATTTTACAAATTAATCCATGTTGAGTTGGTGTGATTTTTATAATTTTTTTAAATTTTATTTTTTAATATTTAGTTTATAAAGAATTATATATTATAATTTTTTTAATTTAATTCTTTCACTTTAATTATCTGTTGACTAAACACATTGAGATTTACAGGATGAGTTGTAATTTTTTTTAAAATATATAATAATTTCTTGTTAGTTAGTTTTTTCATGTGATTAGCAGCATAATGCAATTAATTTTTAAGATTATTTGATGTTAGAGTAATTATTGATTTTTTTTAATTTGTTTTATTAAAATTTAAAATAATTTAAAAATATAAAATTTATTTATAATAAAAGTTTTTAGGAAACAATTTTCGAAGAAAAACAATTCGAGTATTAACGCGCTACCCCCATTTACCTCTACAATTTTAAAGTAGTTTTTAGGCTCTAAACAAAGCACCAATCATCTCTCTTCTTAAAACACTATCTAGCTATTCTCCGACGGGCATGCACTCACCGGATTCAATCTTCGAGGTTTACAGACGTTACTGTGATATTAGATCGGTAAAATCATGCCAAGTCAATGAACCAGATGAAACACGCAAGGGTAAATCTTCAAGGGATTCTTTAGCTCAGCTTTTGAAATTTGTGGACTTAAAGTTTCATTCAAGGTTGGTAAAAAAACGTATCTTTTTAAGTTAAAATCACTGTTTGGTTGAATGTGGAAATACCCTTTTGAAGATTTTGAACTGATTTGATGTTTGTGGAGAATTTGATCGAGTTTCTTGGTTTTTGGGTTCTGGGTTTTCCTTGATAGTTTTTAGCGACTTATTTTTTTTAATAAAAATTGTGGGTTTTATTATAGTTTTAGGCCTTAATGTATAGTTTTTGGACTCTTGGCTTCTTATTGTTTTTACTGATAAGTTCTGTTGACTGATGGATATCACTCTGTAAGTATTAGTGTTTCCTTTTTTTTCTTTTCAAAGAAAGCGTTGTGTTTTATGTAAAGTAAGAGCC
This sequence comes from Populus ilicifolia, assembly GCA_015708895.1. NCBI lineage: Eukaryota > Viridiplantae > Streptophyta > Magnoliopsida > Malpighiales > Salicaceae > Populus > Populus ilicifolia. The sequence continues at coordinate 210,673 of SRLM01000854.1, forward strand.
TTTAGAATGTGGGAATGGACAATGGTTGTTCGTATTTATAAGCCTTATCTAATAAGATTTAAGAGCCACTTTGAACATATTTTCATCTTAGTATTCGCGTGTGATATGGGAAATAAAATTTGGTCATGAAACGCTATTTTCTGATGAAAATAAATCATGTAAGGACTCAATTACTTGTTTATTAGTTATTGGATGTTGTTGGAGGAATTAGTATGATAAGTGCTAGTAAGTGTACCGTAGGGCTCGGGTAGTGACAAGTTTCCTCAAAATGTCTTGGAAACAAATACAACTGGCCTCTGATGATGGGAATCTGTTAACCTAACTCCTTGATTGAAATTGAAGATTGCAAGACAAACTTTCCAATTATCCGGGTTAAGACTTGTTTTGATGCTCTTATGACTCTATTCACTTTAAAATTGTTGGAAGTTTAGTACATTATGGTACACACACTCACAATAAAAGGAGGAAATTTAGGAAATTAAAGAAGCATGGAACCGAGAGAGAAAGAGAGTGGAGGACAATGTCATTTTTTAAACTTGGTTCCTTGCTCAAGGAAGCATACAGCATCACACACACACACACGCACACGCACACAGAAGGTAAGATTTGCAGCACATGACCCATATTTTGTCTTTACATGGAGGAGCCATTGGAGAAACTTCAACATGCATCACATGCAGCCACCCATATTGACATTGCATACTCGTAGCATGTATATGCATTTATTTAGTAAAAAGTGAAAATATAATATACATTATTCAATGATTTGATTGAAAGAATCTCACTTTCAACACTCCTCGGCGCTTTTTCCATGCACCCCAAGTTTTGCATTTTAGGAATTCAAATTTAGCTTTGAGTAGTGCTTTGGTAAAAATATCTGTAATTTGCTAATATGTGCCTTAGTGAATGAGGCTAATTTCGCTCATGCCTTTAGCTTCCCTGAGAAAATGATATTTAACATTGATGTGCTTTGTTTTCCTGTATTAGACTGGATTTTTGGCAATTGCAATTGCCAACTTGCTTTCACAATACAACACAGTGGGTTTTTGTTGAATTTCACACATGTCAATGAGAATTTTTCTAGCTCATATTTCTTCATTTGTCGCTGCACATGTTGCAATGCACTCAAATTCCATGTGAAATGAGCTACCATATCCTTTTTTTGTGAAAACCATGAAAATACCCCATTTAAAAAAAAACAAAAAGTATAATCGAATGTACTTTCCATATCTTCCAATGAACCAACCCAATCACTATCAGTGTAGCCAAACAATTCTGCATTTTCAGTTGACTTATGATCAACCATTTCATCCAATGAACCAACCCAATCACTATTTTTTGTATCTCCTCCATTGCAAGCCTCCATTCTTTATGATCAACCATTTCATCATAATTGTTGGGCTCATAAACAACATGATTACAAAACTAATAATCAACATACCCTTGAGGTGACTTGATTTGTCTTTGCTGCCTTTTTGTAGCCATATTGTATTGCTAAGGTTGTGGAGGAGGCTTTGAAGATGACGATTCAATATTACTTGGAGAACTCTCATTGATTTCTTCATAGTATAAGTCCACGGTCGAGTCGTTAACCTCTTGAATTGGAGTCTCCTGACTTGGCAGTGGATTAGGTCCTGAATCTTGTTGGAATGTGGGGACATCCGTCAATCTTTTTTCCTCATTTTCTTCCCAATCCCAAGAAGCATCTTGTCTAATGTGATATCAACTTTCTCTATTTGCAGATTGAATATTCTATAGCCCTTGGATTGAGAACTATAGCCTATAGAAAGTTCTTTTTTCGATTTTGCTTCCAGCTTGTGCCTTCTTTGGAGGTTCCTGACTAAATGCTTATATAGCAAACACATCTAAATAACTTTACATGCCTGATAGAAGGCTTATGTCCTGACCATGCCTTAAGTGGTGTCTTGTATGGGATAGTTTTGGTGATGCTTTTGTTCTGGAGATAGACAACAATATAAATTGCTTCTTCCCAAGACTTGTTTGCATGCCATTGTCTTTAATCATGGATCTCAATCATTTCCATGATTGTTCTATTTTTTCTTTCTGAAACACCATTTTTATGTGGCACGTATGCAATAATGTAAGTTTACAATGTGCTCCTTTTCTCATAATTTATTGAATTGGGAAGAAGTGTACGTGGTGCCATTTTTGTTATAGAGAGTCTGAATCTAACAATTGTTTTGAGTTTCCACCAATTTTTTATACTTATGAAGTTTCTAGAATACCTCAAACCTTTATTTAAGAAGTAGACCCAATTCATTCTAGAGTAATCATCAATAAACATGATGAAATATCTACTGTTGTCGAACAATGGAGTTGTCATTGGATCGTAAATGTTGGTGTGCACCAGTTGAAATTTCTATGAGGTGCACCGTGCCTCATCTGTTTGAAATGGTTGTCTGTGCTCACTCCCTAGTTGACATCCTTCACAGACTCCCTTGAGATCACCGATGGTGGGTAGATCTTTCACAATGACTTTTTTAGGATAATAGTTTCATTTTGGCACTTGCTATCCTTTTCTTTTGGGGGTTGAAAATTGCACAAGCTTTGCCTTCAAATAATAAAGAATATCCATTCAATATCATTTGAGACATGGACAGAGTACATCTTTGATGTGTTGTGTGCTCCTATTGGTTTTGATTGCAATAATGCCTTTTCACTTGATTCTACCAAACCTCCATCACCAATTTTGACTGATACTTTGATAGTTGGATCAATGTGAGTGAAAAAAGTTTGGCTCTTTGCAATGTGATTTGCACAGCTGTTGTCAATATGCCACTCACCATCCTTTTTTTGCTGATGCAACTTAACTAGCATAATAAAGATGATTTCTATGTCTGTTGTTTTGGAAATGCCGGCTTGCTAGTTTTGGTTGAATCTACAGGTTTGGTCAGTTTGATCAAACTTCTTACAAATCTTGCACTAAGGTTTTCCCTTGTGTCAACTTTCTTTCTCTCAATGTCCTATTTTTTTGCAAACACCACAAGGAGGGAATTTTCCTTCTTTTTTTTTTTGCATTCCTTGGAGCTGCTTGCATCACCTTGTTTGTTACTACCTCTTCATTTTATTTTTTTATTTTTTCCACCTTTATTGAATGGAAATATTTTTTTGTGCTATGTCTGAAACTCGTTTGGTGGAAGCTTCATTCTTTCTTGATGTTCTTTGCCCTTGAGCTTGTAAAGAACCTACTAGCTTTGTGAGTAAGAGTTGAGTAAGATCTTTCAACTCTTCAATGATGGGGATGACATAATCAAATTTTTCTGAGAGAAATTAAGATTTTCCTCACCACTTTTGATCCATGATGTCACTGCCATATGCTTTGGTTTGGTTGACAACTTCAATTAATCTAAAAGAGAAATCTTTGATGGTTTCTCCTTTCATTAGTAGATTTTGAAATCTCTTCTTAGAATTTGAAGCCTTATTGCCTGAATTTTAACGGTGCCATGAAATTTATCTTGTAATGTCCCATGCTTGCTCTGCCGATGAGGAGTTCATGATTCTTGAAAGATCTAGTCTGAGACACCTAGATGAATTTTGGCAAGTACATCAACATCTTTTTTCTGCCAAACTTGCATTGAAACTGTCTCAGAACTCGATGAACTTTCTAGTTTTGTGGGATTAGTGGTTGTGCCTTCCGCAGTCTCTGTTTTTGCTTTTGGCGAATCTATGAATTTTGGAATGCCATTTCCCACTACTTACCACTAGTCATAAGCTCATAGGATAGTTTTGATTTTGATACTCCAGAAATTATAGGTGATTCTTTTGAAAGCAGGAACAGGTTGGTGGTAACTCAAATTAGGGGATGCCATGATGATGAGCTTAGAATTTGAAGAAATTTAACGTTTTGTGTGGAAGTTGTGTTGGAGTAGTGCTATGAAATTGTGCTAAAGTAGTGCTGGAATTGTGCTGTCTTGATTGACTTGTGCTTTGATACCACATGTGGTACAAAATAGAAATGAAAAGAAATTTGGGAAATTAAAGGAGCGGCATGGAACCAAGAGAGAGAGTGGAGGACACCACAATTTTTGAAACTTGGTTCCTTGCTGCAGGAGGCTTACAACATCACATATATATAGAAACTAAGAGGACTTTCATGGAGGAGCTATTGTAGAAACTTCAACATTTATCACATGTGCACATGCGGCCAACGATACTGAATTTGCATGCTCAAAGCATGTATATGCATTTATTTAGTAAACAAAATATAATATAGATTTTACAGTCACTTTGAACAAAAATTACACCTGGTGTATAATTATAAAGTCTAATCAGTTTGGTGTCATTCGCTCTGTGGTTCTATGGAGTAGTTCTTTTTTAGCTAGATATGAACTTTCCTTTATATATATATATATCTAAATGTATGTATGTATGTATGTATCCGTTTCATTGAATGATTTATGGCATTTCCTTTGACAGAATTAAAATTTTTGATGAACTTCTCAAGCTCATGTCAAAGCTAGAACTAATGGTGAGTTCCATTTATTAAGCTCTTGAACTGGATACATATCTTTTGATTTGATCATTGATATTCTCTGCTAAGAACCAATTACTCCTAAATCTTTGTTTTTTTAATCCACAACGAAAGAAATGAATATTTAATATTGTGTTCCTTGTTTACAACTCTCTATCTCTTTGTAGGCAGATTTTTCAGAATTCTCTCGTTTCTATGATTTTGTATTCTTTGTGTGCCGTGAAAATGGTCAAAGGAATATCAGTAAGCTTTCTTACTTCTATTGTCTTCATATATAGGCATTGGTTTGATGGATTGTTTTACATAGAAGATTTATATTTTCATGAATTTCTCTTGCAGCTGTAAACAAGGCTGTTTCCGCATGGAAATTAGTTTTAGCTGGGAGGTTTCGGTTGCTAAACCAATGGTGTGACTTTCAGGTATGGGTGATGCTAAGCTAATTGGAGAATTGTGTTCTCTCTCTCTTTTTTTTTTGTTTGTGTTTCTCTTGTAAAAAGCATTGTCCAGTTGAGTAGAGTTCTTAAAGAAATGCTTATGTGGCTGTTCATTATTCATGGATATGTAAGCTTATGAATTGGGACACATCACCTCGCAGCTGAACTATGAATTGTATTTTTATGTCAATAGATACCTTGTGACTATTGGGTATGATCACATTCTCTTGCTTTTCACATTTCTGTCTAAGCAACTAATTTTTCGATTGCCTTTAGGAAAATCAACGACACAATATATCTGAGGATACATGGCAGCAAGTTTTAGCTTTTAGCCGGTGCATACATGAAAATCTTGAAGGGTATGATCCTGAAGGTACATTGCCTTAAGGATATAATGATTTAGTGCTCACATTTAAGCTATAATATAAAGATACATGTTTACCATCCTGCATTTAGAACAATTTCTCTTTGCCCTTTTCTTTGTCAAATTTGGTAATGGTAGAAAGGACCTTTTCCCTGTGATTTTGAACAACGTGGTTTTTCCAAAACAATGATTGGTCATATTTGCTATGCCTCTGGTTTGTGAAGTTTTCCACTTTTGAGCACCACTTTGTGCTCTGGTTTGTGAATTTGGGGTTTTGGAACAAGAATTTTGGTGTATGCTTGAAATTTGTTTTAATCAGCGAGGGGGTATTATATCTGTGCTTTGTAAATTTGTTCACCATTGTTGATAGACTTTTGCTTTCATCAACCATGTGGAACTAACTGATTCTCTCATTTCTCCCATCCTTCACTATGCCTTTCCGTTTTGTATTTTGTTGCTCTCTGGCAGTAAGTGAGCAGGATTTTGTTATGATGGGTGTGGGACTCTGTACTAGGGTCATATAAGTAGAAAGTTTGTGGAAAATAATAAAGCAACAAGTCTATAGAAAAAAAGATCTTAGGTATCTCTGTGCTCTTCTTTCTCTCCATTGATTCAGTGTGTTTGCTTTTTCAGGAGCATGCATGACTTGGTTCTGTTTTATCTTTGTTTGTAACAGAGTAATGTTCACTCATATGCCTCTTATTTGCAGGTGCTTGGCCTGTCCTAATTGATGACTTTGTTGAGCACATGTACAGGTTTGATATCTATATCCTTAACTGTTTTTTCATTAAATTTTAGAGAGATTACTTCATTTATTGGATGTTAGCTTATCTAGAATATACATTTTACAAGAAACTAATTTGTTGTTCACTGATTACTTTCCTTTTCTATTATTTTCTTTTTCACATGCCTACAATAGAATACTAATTGTATAATCATGATAATATTTTAATCTGGCCAAACTGCTGATTGGCCAACGATCTTCCAACAACATTTGTTTCCCCATGTTCATCTGAAGCGAAGTTGTATTTTGTCTAATGTGAGGAACCTCTAAACATTGAAATTTAAATTAATTGCTAAATTTCTGATTGTTGAACTTAATATAATGATAGGTCATTTTCCTGTTAAAGCCTATGGTCAAAAATCTTGCTAGGGAAAATGATAGAGATATTCTCAGAGTTATTATTGTTAGTATATCATTCTGAAACTTCATCTTCAAAACCTGGATAGAGGTTCACCCTCTGGTTATTTGAGTTTCCCATTCTTCTCATGAAACATGTATGCATGGAATTTGAAATTCAACTGAACAGAGTCTTTATAGTTTGTACCTGCTATTCTACCCATGTGTACCTGACCTATTTGTGCTCTATCTATGAATTGGGAAGTAGTACTTATGAGTAGAGAATTATAATACTTTCAGTAGCTTTTGTTTGAAGGTTGACATGTTATTGTATGAGATCAAAATGTCAAAGGGGGTCTATGCACATTCTTTCAATATTATAATAAAGCATCAAGTTTGTGTGTCTTGTTTTACTAGTTATTTGAATTTATACATTTTGAGATCTTCATTAGGTTGTTGAACAAGAATGGTAACTGCTATAACCTTAGTTAGCGCATCATAATAGTTACCATGGAAGCAAGTTGAGGAAGTTAACATCCATTTACCATGGAAGTTGTTGAGAATGGAACATAATTTCAGCTTAATTTGTTCGGTAGAATGATACAGGGCCTTAGGTGTAATGTAGAATGACACAGGGCTTTAGGTGTAAGTTTCATTTTGTTATAGTTGACTGATCCATGCATGATATGAAAGGGAAGAAAGGGGGAGTGGGGGTAGATTTTGCACGTGAGATTGCTTAGAATATATTTGGCTTTGAAAGAGCGTTTAACATGACCTTGAGTCAGAGATTGGAAACTAGTTGAGTAATTTCCATCAACTGTAGAACTTATTGATAAATATATTTGGTACCTATGGTGATAAAATGTTCAGTTTGTCCTCATCTTTTTCTATACTTTCTGAGCTTCTGTAGAAAATTATTTATTTTTCTTCGTATTTTTGCTTAAAGAAATTTTAGAATTGATATGTAACTCGCAGATTCAAGACAATATTTTCAAATAAATACTTCTATTGTTATTATTAGTTTCAAAACACAGACTCTTGGAGTTTTGCATGTGGGTGTAATTTTGCTAGTCTTTGAAATAATGGTACTAAGTAGTTTATAACCATTCTAGCATGAGTAGCAAAGACAAGTGAATTCTGATCTTACGACTGTTGTTCTAACTTTCTCGCCTTTGCCACTGTATTATGAATGAACTCACATACTCTTGCAGGATACTGGGGTCAAACAAGGAACCAAACTTTTTCTGTAACTGTGGTGATTCAGGGTCTCGACCATGCACATTCGAAGACCCTCTTCCTGGTAATTACTTGAAAGTTCCACTTCATTTCCATTTTGTACCATGCATTTTTTTCTCTACTTTTATGCTACCTGTATGCTGTTTCCTGAAAACTTGGTTTTTGTTGCAGGATTGAAGGTTGCTCCTGGTTTAAAGAGGAAGTTGCCTAGCCTTCAAGATGAGGAAATGGACTCCTCAGATGCTCTTTTCCCTGATTCCACCAGGCCAAATCATATACTAAATTCAAAGACAAGCAGGCTGCTTGATTACAGACATTGAACCTGCAGGATAACCCAGCCAGCGACTACATGGATATCAATAAGATGAACAATTCAATGGGGTCCACCAAATCTCCATGTGCAGTTGAAGGATGCTTGTCCGGCGGCTTTGCAGTGTAACTCTCAACTCGTTCATATCTACAACTTGATCGGGTGAGGAGAGTCTCGTACACAGAGAGCTTCCGCCTGAGTTACAAACACAGAAAAGTTGTTCCTTCGCAGTCTACTCTCTGCAGGATTTTTATTGATTTGATGATCCATGTTACATCAGTCTTCTGCTCTAATTACAGTAAAAAAAACAAAAAAGGATTTGCTGCTTCAGTTTTTTGTAAATGTAATTATTATTATTTTTATATCTTTTAATTGGAACATGTCAAATGTGACTGTAGTTTTTATAATTGAAACATATCTTGGGTAATATGAAGCTGGTAGCTTTTGAATTATGAAATTTGATTTTGAGTAGTAATCCATAACTTTTATTTATTTATTAATAACTTGTGATGAAAATAAAGGTATGTTTGATATATGTTTTGCCAATTGATATAACTTTTTTTTTTAATAGAAAAATCATATACATTTTTTCATGTTAGAAATAACTTCCGACTTGAATTAAAAGTTTGTTACAAATTGAGTCGAAATTTAAATTTTAAATTATAGATTCTACTTATACCATATATATTCCTAAAAACACTTGCTTTAAATATGTTTATAACTTATATTAGTATATTTTTGTTATAAGTTGTCATAATTTATTTCTGGGTTCCGCACAAAGAAGAAAATTGAAAACAAAACAAAATAAAATAAAACAATCCAAAATAAATAAATAAATATAAGAAAAAAATATAATAATGAAAAGAGGATGCTAGAATGCTCTAAAAATAATTAAAAATGGTTGAGGAAGTTCAAAATTATAAAGATTAAAGTTTAATAGTATTTTGTTGACTGATGATGGCTTTGTTGACAAAAAAAAATTAATTTGAGGATTCAAAATTTAAAATAAGATGTCTATGAACTCAATTAAATTTGATTGAAGGTTCAATTGAATTTATGGAGGGTTTGATGGCTAAAATAATAATAATTTTGAAGTCAATTTGAGCTTTAATCGGAATAAATTAAAGTTTTGATGTCAAATTATAATTTTAAGAGTTAATTTGATCAAATTAGAGTTTAATTGCACAAATATTAAAGTTTGATGGCCAATCAAGAACTTCATTAAAGAAATCTGAAATGAAAAACTAAACTAGAAAAGGCACGTAAACAGGGGGTTGTAATTAAAACTGAATTAAGAGTCAAATTAAAAAAAAATAAAAGTTTATTAATCAATTGATGATTAAATTGCACTAATTTAAGACTAAGGATCAAAATGAAAAGATGGCCAACTTCAGGGCAATTGCATTATATTCCAATTAAAATTTCAATTTAGAACTTGATTGAACAAATTACAAATTGAGGATAAATGTGAACTTTAACATATTTTGCCATGTTTTTTTTTTAAATAAAACGACACGTTTTTAACCAAAACGACACCGTTTCATACATTATTTACATAAAAAGGAAGGCTGGAAACGGTGTTATTTTAAAAGCACCGTGTATCTTCTTCCCCTGGATGTGCTAGGCAGGGAAAGAAGAAGATTTTTCTTTCTCTATTTGCATAGACTTTTTCTTTTTAAAAAATACCAACTCCTTTGTAAAAAAACACCGACTTACCCATAACTTTTCACTTGTTGGAGGTGTAGCAACATCGTAGCTACCCCATCCACTTTCTTCCTTGCTTTTTGCCTATAAAAACATGAGAACACAAGAGTAAAAAATAAAAGAAAGAAAAAAAAGAGGGAAGAAGAGAGAGAGGAGACAAAAAAGAGAGAGAATATGAGAGAGAAATGAGAAGAAAAAGAAAAAGAAAAAAAAAGAGGGCAGAAGAGAGGGAGGAGACAAAAAAAAGAGAGAGAATATGAGAGAGAAATGAGAAGAAAAAGAAAAAAAAAACAAAAAAAAAGGAAGAAGAAGGAAAAGTACCATTAGCCACGAATATCGCGATTGTGACCATAACACTTGCACCGCCGGTAGCACCACCTTGACACCACCCTAGGTAACCCTTTGCTACTTCGTTTACTTCTCTCTTAACTAACCTCTATTGCATTTGCAGGTAGAAAGTGAATAATTCACTTTTTGCTATAAAATACAACATGGACTGGTTATTGTGCTAAGGCACAGTAATTAGCCCATTTGGGCCTAAGCTGGGACATCAGCCTAGCCCATAATAGATGGGCCAGATCTGGCCCTGCTTAGAAAGAGTGGGCTAAGTCCGACCTAATTTTTTTAAAAAAATTAAAAATATTATTTTTTTTAAATTTTATAATTTTTTGTGTAGTTTTTATGTTATTTTGATTAATATCATGTAGTATTTTTATATCGTAAAAATATAAATTCTGTATTAAAATACCTAATTTTCATCAAAACTTCTAAAAATACAAAACAATATATATATATATAATATAATATAATATTTTTATACATACGACCAAGTGTTTCACAACTACAAAATTATATTGTGTTTTTCATGGACAATAAAAAATATTTTAGCATGTATTTTGATTTTAATAATCAGTTTATTAAAATCAAGAGAACATTGATTAAAATTATAAAAAAAATAAAAATTTTATTTTATTTTGTTTTAGTATCAAAGTGGATGATTACTCTAACGCCACATAAATATAACATGAGTTATTTATAAAAAATAATTTTTAAATTATGATTCAATTGAAAATTTGTACAATGAAAGTAACAATATTTTTGAAGAGTGCAACCTAGAATCTATAATTTAAGAGTTAAGAATTTTAATTTTGGATTAAATCAAAATTTTGACTTAATTTTATAACAAACTTCTTATTGAAGTTAAAATTTAACCAAGTATATTTACGACTATTTTTATAAATCAAAAATTAAAAATCAATTTACAAATGCTATAACAAGCCAACGGGGCCCCCACGAGGAGCTGGATAATTATAAAAGGTTGCCATTCGCAAATTATCCCACAAGGACTATTCGTTGGCTACATTTTTTAACATCTTGAACACGTGTGGATATCTTTTTGTTGGTGCGCTACTTACGTGTGGTGTCGAAATGGTTGTCTTCTAGTAGATTTTTTTAAAAATTTTATTTAGTTTTATTGTGAAAGTTTTATATTATTTATTTTTATTTTTTTAATTAATTTTTATTTTTAATTTTCTACCCCGTTATTTGGTTTAACGTAAGGATAGGATGACAGAAAATCAAACCCTTGAAAAGGACACCTTAGACTTTTGCAAGGGCAACGTAGAAACACAAAATAAAAGGATGTTGATTTCTCTGTTTTATAATCTAATTTACCAGCTGACCTCACGGATATTTTTTTCGAGGAAATTATCCCTCCTAATTAATAATATGTAGTTAATAACAATAAAAGAAAACCTCTTTATCAGAAATAGTTTTCCTAAAACCATGCTTTAAAAATCCACCGAAAGGCCTTTGAGAAGTTAAAACCTTTTAATAATTGACATAAGAAAATTATCATAATATTTCTCTGATAAAAACATTAATAATAACAATATTACTTTTTTAAAAAATCAATGTGTGTTTTATTTAAACTATTTTTTATTTTTAAAATTTTAAAATAATTTTTTTAATAATAATAATGATAATAACTAAAAGAGGAAAAAGTTTTAGTTTTTATAATTTTTTTTTAATTAAAATACATTGCAACAAGGTGAGGTTTGAATGCTCCTCGGAGCAGCATCATTTTAATATTAAAAAGCCTAAGCTGTTGGTATCATCAAAATTAACAAATAGTAAAAGGGTTTTACTTTTTATTGCAGCAATGAAAAAACAAAACACTGAAAAAACAAACTGTTTTCCACTTTGATTTTTAAGAGTTTTTGAGATTTTTTTAATTTTATCATCCAATATTTGATTTGTTAAATATTAAATTTTAAAATTTATTTTTATTTTTTTATAAATTATTCTAGTTTCATAATTTAAATTACAAGTTTTAAAAATTAGTCATACTGATGTAGATAATTTTTTTCACCTTTTATCCTTTTTATTTTTATTAACTTTGTAACATTACAAAAAGGGCTTGATTTTTCACTATAATAATGAATATTGAAAAGCCAAACCCTTTTTTACTATGGTTCTCCTAAGTTTTGAGAGCTTTGTTTTTTTTTTTTATATTTTTTTTAATTTTATTTTTTAATATTAGATTTACTGGTATTGAACTTTATAATTTATTTTTATTTTTTTTCTATAAAGTTATCATGGTCTCGTAATCCAGGTTATGAGTTTTGCGGGTTAACCGTGTTGACTCAAATTATTTTTTGTTATTTTTTAATTGATTTTTTTCTTAACTCTAACCTTTAATATCGTATTGATTGAAAATTTAATTTTATAATTTTTTTATTTGATTTCTATGGAGTTATCCTAGTTTTCTGACCCAAATCATGAGTTTTTTGAATTAAATGTATTGACCCGAGTAATTTTTTGTTCTTTTTTATTCTTTTTTTTTCATTTAAACTTTATCCTTCAACATTGAATTAATTCAGAATTGATCTTCATAATTTATTTTTAATTTTTTTATGAGATTATTATGGTCTTATGATCTAGGTTGCGAGTATTATGGGTTAGATAAATTAACTATTTTTGTTATTTTTTAATTAAATATATTTTTATTTCAATTTCATCCTTCAAAATTAGATAGATTGAGAATTGGGATGTGTGTGTGTTTCCTTTCTTTTAACTTATCTTAGTTTTTTGATTTAGATTTGACAAGTTAACCCAAGTAGATTTGAGTTATTCTTTTATCCTTTTTATTTTTTTTAATTTAATCCTTTAATATTTGATAGATTAACAATTAAGTTTCATAATTTTTAAAATTATTTTTTATAGGGTTTTCATGGTCTTAAAAGTTGGGTTGTTGGTTAGTTCGATTAATTGAAAATTCTTTCTGCTTTTTTTAATTGATTTTTTTTTTAGTCTCATTCTTGAATATCTAGTTGATTGAGAATTGGGTTTCACAATTTATTTTGCTTTGTATTTTATAAGTTTATCCTAATTTTATAACCTGAGTTACAAGTTTGATAGTTTGACTTGAGTGATTTTTTATGTCATTTTCTAAATTGATTTTTTTATAATTTTATTATTCAACATCGAATTGATTGAGAATTAACTTTCATAATTTATTTTAATTTTTTTTGTATGGGTTTTGTTGCACATGTGCGGCGTAGCAACAATCTTTCTCTATGATTAGGATTTTTGGGTATGGGTGGAAAGAATAAGTAATTCTCTTATCCTTTATCAATTAAAAATATTTGATGTTACCTAGTCTTTTGATAACTAGAAATCTTAATTGGTGTTCAGAGACTAGATAAAACGACTATTTGTGTATACAAAAGATAATATCACCCCCTAGTAAACTCTATCGAAGCTAAGTTGCATTATACATTTGTCTGATTTCTAAGATATTATTATGTTTTTTAACCATTTTTTTTCTATTAGTTAAAGTCAGTCCATCTTAGTAGAGTAGGCTATGACTTTATGAGTTAATCCCAACTATTCTAGAGTATGCATGTGTGTGTGTGTATATATATATATTTTGCAATTTTGATACTAAGAATATATATTACATATAAGTTTATAATCCTTAATATTGAAACAAATAAAATAATTTTTTTAGTATCTTTGAAATGTAGGTCAAGTTTTCATGGATTTTATAAATTGATTATTAAATTAAAAAATGCATACAAAGATATAAACAAAATTCTCTTTCTTGAATTTTGATATTTAAAAGTGCTAAATTATGTCATGTTTTTTTTAATTATTTATATAAAATTGATTTTTTTTTAATTTAAGACACTTGGACATATGCAATAAAAATATTTAAATGTGTTTTTCAAAGTAAAAATTTGTTTTTCTGTGTAAAGAAATTGATTCATTTAATACCAAAAAAACACATTGCATGTAGGTCACAAGTTCAAATATTAAATATAAGGGTAAAAAAAATGAGGAACTCAAATCAAATGCAAAATGATTTTTCAAAATTTGAAAATTTATTCAAACTAAACTAAAGATTTGAAAATTTATTAAACATGTTTGAACTAAATTATTTGAACAAAATACTCACCAACTTAATAATCTAACAAACCAACAATCAAATATCATATCCTATTAATTTCACAAATTATATTCAAATTGCATGCTAATGCAAACAAATCAATACAAACCTAAACATAATTCATGCATCAACATTTAATTTTCAAAAAGTAATCACAACTTAAAAAAATAAACTCATAATTCAAAATGAATAATAAAATCATTTTAAAATAAAAACCATACATCAAACCAAATTAATAGTGACCAAACAACCCAAAAATGATACACAACAACAAACATTTTGTCATAAATTTCATAGCATTATAACAATTTATCCAAAAAATAATTTGAGGTTATGAATCAACCTTCAGTGGTGTTTAACATATCCAAGAGCAACTGAAATCAAATATAGAGGATTGTTAGAACAATGGTGGCGAGAGTATCCAAATGCCACCACCACTATTGACACGTGGATTCACGTGTCACCACTATAACATTTGTAATTTTAGTTAGAAAGATTCACAAGAATTTTTTTTTAATGTATATTTAAGATTTCATCAAAATTTCTAATGAAATTTTGACAGAGTTTTTTTTATAATAAAATGTTCCATGTTATTGACTAAATCTATTTTACATTCCTAAATAATTTCATCAGCCTAATCCAATCATCTTGAAATATTTCCTCATCAATCAATGTTTCTAAAAACAACTTCATCCATACAAATATATTAGCAATCACACACGTGCGCGTGCAAAATTCCATATCCTTGAAACTAATATTAAATACAACATACATAAGTATTAGAGTGTATTTAGACTATATAATTATAATCCATAAAATATGAGCATTTATGTTTACATATTAAGAAAAACAATATTACAATTCAACATGGATATCCTAATCCAGCTTATATAATTAAAAGATGTAGAAGTAATCTACTCCCGGGATGAATATGATGACCCTTAAAAAAATCCAACATAGGATGTGTTAATTAAGAATAATCAATTAAATAATTTAATATATTTGAACATTCAATACAACTGAAGTACATTTAAATTCTTCCTTAACCATTCTCATTTTTTTTATATATATATACCATACATGATCCATCTAAAATATACCCATATCAATAACTATCATGGTTATCATTAGTCTTCTAATTTTAGAAGCGACAAGTTAAATCTTGAATAGTATTGATATCAATGAATTTTATTGATATCATTACTCTTCAAATTTTGAAAACGACTAATTAAATCTCAAATAATGTTGATATCAATAAACTCTATTGATATCATTAGTTTCTTAGTTCTAAGAACAACTAATCAAATTCAAAAAATATATCAATAAACTCTATTAATATCACTAGTCTTTGAGTTCTGGGAACAACTAATCAAATTCAAAAAATATAGATATCAATAAATTATATTGCTATTATTAATCTTTCAATTTCAAGAATGACTAATCAAGTTCAGAAAGTGCATAATTTTTTCTTTTCTTTTCTTTTATCCTTAAATTGAAGCTTTACACAAAGTTAAATTACCATAAAAATCAAGTTTAAGGAATTAAGCTAAAAATTATAGATTTTATTGAATGTGTGTATACTGGTAAAAGAAAGCCATTAACACAATCAATTTCTCTAATCCAACTTTTCCATAACATAAAACATCTAACATAATAAAATCATGCTAAAAACCAAAATTGAGCTTTGATTATTGTTCCTTACTTTGTAACCATAGATTTTTGAAAGAAGAACTACATGAAACTAATCATTCCCTTACCCCTTCTCTCTCTCTCTCTCTTTTATCCAAAATTGTCCCTCCTGATTCCTTTCTCTTTGATTTTCCCTTCAATTAACTAGCTAAAAATCCTTCTAATCCTTATTTGGTCTTTATTTTCAAGTGTATTCTTGCATTTTTTAAGGAAACTTTGAAGAATTTTTGACAAAATCTTCTATTCTTTCTTATCTTATAATGATCAACTTTAGAAGCCAAGAGTGTATTTATACTCTCCTATTTATTTATATTTATTATTCTAACCTTCACTTTTAAATTTCAGGTTTTGATTTTAACCGGCCATCTATCTTGTCAATGTTCTTGAAAATAAATCATGTTTAAGGGTTTTAATCCTTAAAAATTTATTTTTAAAATAATTATCACTGATATATTTACTTTATTATTATTTATAAATTTTTTATTTTATCAATGGTTTATAGCCACTGCTGGAAAAGAGTGAGCTATTGGATTCAATGCTCTTTTGTCTCCTCTTTGCTTTTACACTAATGGTGATGCCTACCACTATTCAAGGGAATAGATATGACATTCCAAAACTTCAATCCTCTTATCTCTCATACTTAATGTGGAAAATGGATGAAGAGGAGTTACTAGTTGTGGTTATTAGAAGGAGTGATGTTGTGCTATTATGTTGGAGGTGTTGACATTGGTTTATAATGTTAGAGAGGAGGGAGCTACTGTTTTAATGGTTATAGAGGGTTGTCAATTTTTTAGTTTTTAGAGGAGCTATCATTAGAAAAAGCAGAGTTTGTATTGGTATGGGTTTTGTAGTGACAAAAATAAAATAAAATAAGTGAGACCATGTAAAGGAACTTAAATGATTGGAAGAAAGGACTCTTACATGTTGACAAAAAAAAAAAAGAGATTTCATGAGCTTGGCCTATGAATGAGAAATGGAGAGGCTGGTTTGGTTTGCTTGGAAAAAAGAAAAGAAAAGAATAACTTTAATGATGATAATTTCAGGTTTTAGTAAGACAAGAGCTAGGCAGTAAAGAAATAGGGAAATCATGATGCTTGCCATTTTCAGTCTACTAATGTGGCTAATAGGTTAAAGAGCTACTATTACTGTCATAGATTTGAAGGAGAAAAATGACTAAAATTATTGTTGGGAGGTGATAGTTGATGGATATTGATAGAAAACAAGAAGAAAATGGGTCCTTGTGAGGGGAATTGAGACTATGAGTTATGTTTTAGTTAATTTTTTTTATTAGTAAGAAAAAAGGCAAATAAAGGGACATTGCAATGATGATGGGTGACAGTGCATTGTGAGGGAAAGAGTGAGTAAGGTTAATTTATTTTGAATGTGCATCTTAAGGGAGAGAGTGAGTGAGGCAAATAGAAAGTGTTTTTTTTTTTAATAGTAAGGAAAAAGGCAAATAGAGAACCATTCATAATAATGATGATGAGTGGCAGCGCACTGTGAGGGAAATAGTGAGTAAGGCTAATTTATTTTAAATGTATGTATATTGATAGAAGATATACATTGAGGGAGATAAATGGATGAAGATGAGTGCCTCTCTGTTTCTTTAACCATAGGTGTCTAGGTCAGTTTATACACATTTCGACTAATTTCTCGAGACCTTAAAATTAATG
This sequence comes from Populus ilicifolia, assembly GCA_015708895.1. Classification (NCBI taxonomy): domain Eukaryota; kingdom Viridiplantae; phylum Streptophyta; class Magnoliopsida; order Malpighiales; family Salicaceae; genus Populus; species Populus ilicifolia. Next base: position 228,145 of record SRLM01000854.1, read on the forward strand.
GCTATATAAATCTTCAGTGACCTTGAAATTTATGGCACTCAAACTGGTAATCTTTATGGAGCAAACCTAAAGTCTGACCAGTTAAGTTACACTCCTCATGGTTAATGTCTCTATTTTCTTTTGCTTACGATGATAACTTATGATAAAAAAAAAATTTAGATTATTAAGTTTTTTTTTATTAAGTTTTTTTTTAATGTGAGAGAAGTGTTTTGTTGTTTATGAGTTTTTTTTTAATGCTATAAGTAATTCTATTTCCCTTTTTTTTGTGAGATTCCTTTAATATTTATAGGCAAAATAAACTTGTCCTTTTCCATTCAATTAGTTAGTCCCTGAGCATAACCAAGTAACCCAAAATCATTTTGGTCCTCATTTTTTTTCTTTTCACTTTTGGTCCCTTTGTTCATATTTGTTTTCTTAGTTTTTTGTATTTTTTTTAAAAGAAATGTCAATGCCGATTTCATAAAAAAATGTTAAATGATTTTGAAATGGACATGTTAATAGTTGAACGTGTTGAAAATAAATTTTTGAATTTTAATTTTTATTTTAAAAATGCTTAAAATATCAAAATGATACAAAAACATCAATTTTTTCCTTAAATTTTTTGTTGTTTATTTCTATTTTTGGAGTTTTTTTTGAAAAAAAATAAATAGGTGAAAAACTAAGTTATAACTGTATTATTCTAATCTCATGGTCCAAGTTTGTTATGTTAATTTGGATAGAATCAATTTTTTTTTTAGTTAATATGCAATTTTAAATTTATCTTTCAACATTAAATTGATTAAGAATTAAATTTAATATTTTTTTATTTTTTTATAGGGTTATCAAGGTTTTAAGATATGAATAACAAATTTGACGAATTAACTTGAGTTGATTTGAGTCAATTTAATATATTTTTATTTTACTATTTAAACAAAAATATTATCTTAATTTTTTTAGTTAAATAATATTTTTATTAATTATACGGGTTATATTTGAACAAGACATATCAATAAAGCTATATAAAACCAATCTCTATATAGTTTCAAAAAACAAGTTGATTAAAAATATATATTAACAACATCTAAATATTTTCTTTACACTAAAAAATAAATCTAACCTCCAATATATCATAAATAATAATCTAGTAGTTGGTAAAATGTATGCTTAACTACTAACGGTTTGATGATATATTTTGCGTTTAAATTGTTGAGTTTGCGATAAAATAAGATTTGGAATATCAATTTATCTATTGTATTCTCCTAGGGGGTGTCATCAAATTTAAAAATATTAAATGCTAAAAACAATTTGACTTTTTTGACCGATAAAAGTAAGAAAAAAAATACGAATTGATGTATTATTTAATGTTATCCTTTAAAGAATTTGACCAGCGACACAACCCTGATTCGGAAATCTTGTCTTCTAAATCTATATATTCAAATGGTTAATTAAAAGAGCAAGGCTGCATCATTTATCTATTTCCAATTTTTTAGAATTATTTTATTTGTAAAAAAAATCAAGTTGTTTCAAAATAGTGTCGTTTAGAGCGTTTATACTAATTGTCAAACTTAACCGCAAACCTTAATTTATCTAATAAATAATAGATTGGTGATAAAAAAGACCAAACTAAAAGTCCATGTCTTGTTTTACTAGAACTCCAATAATTTAAGAATAAAATATGTCATTAAACCTAAAAAAATGTTTTATATTAATTAATTAATTATTATCCCCGCGAGAAGGGGATAAGCCTAAAGAATGGTTGGCCAATATCATCATAGGTTGAAAGATCAAAAAGAAAAAACAGAAGAGAGCTGAGGAGACCAAGCCCCACTAAGCTTTCGATGCAAATAAATTGTAAAAAATAAAGTCGCAACCTATAACCATAATTAAACTCCACAAAGTAGCATAGCGTGTAAATTTAAATAAGAGTGTGGTTGAAAAATGACTTTGAAATTTTTTAATTTTTTATTAAAAATTAATTTAATTTAAAAATTTATATTTTTATATAAGATTCTAAAATATAATTTATATTATTTTTAATATAATTACTTAAATAAAAATCTGTTATGACTTAAAATTTATAAAAATTCATATTATTTTATGTTTAATTTTTATTAAATAAATAAAAACAATAAAATTTAAACTTGTAATCGATTGATTAACAATATTATATTACCATTTAAACTTAAAAGTTTAAGTTATTAGATGAGATTTTAAAATATAATTTATATTATTTTTTAATATTTTTTTTATTATTTTAATATACGGGTGTCAAAAATAAATTTTAAAAAATAAAAAAAATTATTTTAATATATTTTTAAAATAAAAATTAAATTAAAACAAAATCTTTACTAAACTCTAATTCAAGATTTATTGAAAAAGACCCGTGGAAAAAGTCACGGATGTCTTTCACGGTGTTGCTATCACACAAATTTCCTAGCAGAATTCCCTTCCCCAAATAACTTCAAGCAGTTGAATATTATCCATTCCGACAACGATCTAACATGGTATATACTGTTAAATGTCCGTTGGTGTAAGCGAAATACAGGATTGAAGAATACCAGAGAGGGATCTGTTAGGTACGTAGCTAGTTAATTAGGGAAAAATAAGGTGTAAAAGTTATAGACTCAAGTTCATGATTATCCACTAATGATGCAAGACCAGAAACGAGTGATGATGCATCACCTTACGTTCTTCCTGCGTAATGCATCCAGCCCCATTGGCTTGTGCTTGACCTGTTCTTGATTATTACAAATTTGTTCGCTTGTCTTCAACAGTTAGACCATCGTTTTCTTTGTTTAATCATGTTGATGGGGACTTGATGTTATTCATTTTAACTAAATTTAAAATAAAAATAAAAATCTACCCAATCTGCCGTGGTTCGATTAGCTGCTCGTCGTTATCTCTCTTAATTAATATTGTCCATCCACCAGTAAATTATGTTAGTGTTCTCTCTCTCCGGAGGCCTCGAGTTTTGACCTCTTTTCCACGACCAAGATGACGACAGCAACAATACCGTGTTTTTTCAATGGACATTTTCGTCATCAAACTTGTTTTGGTCCTACCAAAAGATCGAAGACCTTAGAACAACACCAGTAGCAAAGACCGGTGAAGGTCTTAAACCCTGAGGCGCCCATTGGGGATCGATTTCCTTCTCGACTTTTTAGCTACAGGGGCTTTCATTAGCCAGGCGCGTAGACCAAAGAGATGGACCCGTGAGGAGCCATTTTTTAAATAAAGCGAATCACACATTGTTCGTCTGCTGCTTTTTTATTTTCCGATCACCGGAGAGGTGATTAAAAAAATTGAGATGGCGTTTTTTAGATCAAAAATTTATTTTTAATTCATTTTTATTTTAATACACACTTTAAAAATCTTAATAAACTAATGTATTAACTAAAGTATCCTTAAATCAATTAAAAAATAAATAATCAAACTAAAGAGAAAATACTCTCAAAATCTTGATCTATTTTTTTTCCTGGAAAACAAAAATTTAAAAATACTTCAATAACACTTTTCTTTTGAATACATTAATTTTAATTTCTAAAAAAATAACACTTATTTTTAATTTCTAAAAAATAACAAATTTGAGGACGTAACTTGAAAAAAAAATGTTTGATACCCCAATTAAAACAATGAACACTTTTAAAATCCACAATGATTTTATACTCATGCTACGGTACACTCTACAGTAAAACAGCTTTCTCTTTCAGATTCTTGTTAAGGTAGATAGGATCCAAGTAAACATATACACAAGTAGGTTACTTTATCTTTCTGGAGATTTAGCAAGATGGATAGTAAAGAGAGGCGGAAAGTATATTCTAAGCCAAGTCTTGTCTTTCTTATCTTGAAAAGGAAGTGAAAATTTCCTAATTATAAATTCATCATGCCCCACTAGTAAGTAGTGACAATTATTTAAAATGATTAGAGATTAATGTCAAACAAGGCACTTAATTATTTATCAGTTTCTTGAACATTTCTGTGTTCTTTTTTAAGACAGGGAGAAATGACACCGAAGGTTAATATGTATATACTAGCGAGTATGAGAATGAAGCGAACACCCCTTCCTCCTGTAAGAAACTAGGCCTTTCTGAATTTTGGTACTGATTAGAGTCATGAAGTTTTGAGAATGGCTCTCCTTGCGTCCTGCTGGTTAATCGTTGAATCTTTTGTCATCGCTGATGGATTTTTGAAGTGGTTTTATTTGAGTTTCTACATCCATCCCATTTTTCTTTTTGTTTGCCAGATATTCCTTTGGTTCAAGTTGCTTCAAAAATGTTTTCTAGTAGCCATCTTTTATCTTTCCCATGTTGGTCTGTGTGTTTACATCTTCTTCAAAGATTGTGTCGTCTATATATTTTCATTCGGAGGATGCAGCACTATTGAAGATGTAGAAGAGATTGAGAGTTTTGGACCTCTAAAAAGTTTAAAAAATCAACTTGTCATTTCTTATAGTTGTTCAAGTAGTGCATCGTCGCCATGTCAGCTACAGGTATTCAAGCTCAATAAAAATTGGTCCACAGAGGAGAAAGATTCCGGGGTTGATGCAATTCCATGCAAGGATGAAAATATGGAACAGCAGGCTCTTTTCGTTGGTGAAGATGAAAGCATGATCAATGGTCATTTGTCTTCAATTTCTTTTAGTTCTGAAAGTTTAAACGAGGATGGTGATCTATCATCCGTTAGCAGCTCCAATTCACCTGCTGCCGTAGATCTAGACATGAAGCAATATTCATCATTGGTTGATAGCTCCAATTCACTGGCTGTGGAAAGGGAATTTACGGCCAACTGGAGCAGAGAAGAAGATCATCAAGACCCATTCTACAAGAAATACACCGAAAGAATGAGGTGGTTCGATGTGCTCAACCACGAACGCACAAGTGGAATAAGTGTGTGCTTATCCTTTATAGTGTGTTATATAGCTATAGACATCTATGTTTGACTTGGGGTTTTCTCTAAATCATTCAAGCTAAACTATTTCATGCCATATATGCAATATTTAAACATGAAGTCATGCAGGGTTTATATATATATATATATGTATGTATGTATAGACACCATGGCTAGCATATCTTGTGTCACAGAAAAATCTTAGTCAAGGAGGGGCTGGAGTTTCGAATTTGTCATTGAACAATACGATACTTACTATATGCAATACTTTATTTCTTGTTGACGTACAACTTGGGCATTCTAGGTGCAATTCTGAATAGGCAAGTTGGAAATATTCCAAGTTCATTTGAGAGTATGAAACTGCCTGCTGGTATGTCGCTGCCGTTTGTACCATTGAGCAAAATGGAGAAAAGGAAGCTCTTGAAAAGCTTAGAGAGTGATTTTGAGCTGGTATATGTGGCTCAATCATGCTTGTCATGGGAGGCCCTTCACCACCAGTATAGAAAGGTTGAAGCTCTTGCATCCTCTAGCTCTCAAAACGGGGTGTTTTACGATGACGTGGCAGGCGAATTCCAGAAATTTCAAGTATTGTTGGAGAGATTTATGGAAGATGAAAGGTGTGAATTAGGGAAGAGGGATTGGAATTATGTTAGAGGAAGATTTTCTCTCAAGAGCCTTCTCCAAGTTCCCATGGTTTCAGGTAATTTAATATCTTACCTTCTCTTTTCTGACTATATCATTTTAGATTACGGATTCATGAGCATGAATCTGAACGGATAACGAAGACAAGGCATGATAAAGCCAATGGATTAGGACTCTAATATTATATAATCAATTCCTGGGTCGGCATACGTGGGTACAAATATATTTATTTTCAGCCACAGAATATTGAAATATTAACCTTTTTAGACGTTTTATGCATATGGATCATCTTTTTGTTTCTTAGATTTCGTGTGCACGTTTTGCCCGATCTCATGAAGTTTATTAATTTTGGTCCATAAAGGCTTCTGTGAGCAAGAAAATGAAGAAATAAAACGTGAAGCCATAAATGTCAAAGAGGTGATGGAAGCCATAGAGAGGGGCATATTAGCATATTGGGTATTTATTAAAACAGATGGTAGAAAACCTTGGTGGAAGTTGAGAAGTTCATTATGGACATGGCCAACTGTGGAGGACCCTAGAGATGTGGGGCTCCAAGCTGATCTCACTAGAAAGCTCCAAAAGGTAAATCCCAAGAACAAAATAAACACAACTGTAAGATAATTTTCTTCGAGTCTTTTGCAAGATAATAAACTACAAGTTATGGTTATTATTTGTGCAGAAGGAACTGTGGTTGAAAGAGTCGCAAGGGAAGCTCAAGTGTTGGCTGAGGAGAGCAGTAAACCCCACCCTACAAGAGTCACAAAAGAAGGAGATGTTATTCGCAATGATAGACTTGAAGCTGATATCAAGGGTGCTCCAAATGTCTGTGCTCTCCACTTCCCAGCTCAAATGGTGCCAAGAAAAACTAGACAACATAGAGTTCAAGGAAGGCAAGATTGCGAGAACTTGCACTAGCGGTCCCTTGTTTCCTCCTTGACATTTCGTGGGAGATAACGAGATCCAATTTCAGGAAAGCTTGTCTCATGCGTGAGTGTCATGTAATTAATACAGCTCTGTATCGTACAAACTCAAGATCAGCAGTGGCCGTCAACCTCAGAATCAATTATATCTTCGCAAAAAATGCATCTGGTTTTTCAACTGAATTGCTGAAACTCCCAAGACATGTATGATCTTGATCAGAAATTCATATGATTGGGCCAATAGCATGTGTCACATCATGAATAAGGAATAATTTGATGAAATCCCTCGACTCTTCTGATAGATTGAGACATTTCAATTGGGTTAATAGAAGTTGTTCTTTTTCATAGCAGTAATGTGCAGTCCTCAAGTGAATCATCTCCTTTCTCACCTTTGCTTTGGCTTAAAAAGGCTGTTTCTTCCCCTTGTTAATTCGAGTAACCCAGCTAATCTCAACCCCTTTTGTAAAGATATGTTTTTTTTTTCTTTATCTAGAACTTGTACAGTGTCAAAGATTAGTGATGAAAAACATGTTTTAGTCATGAACACCTTTTTGGCAACCCATTTCATTATATTATAACTATAAATACAACTATGGGCTGCTGGTTTAATTACTGATATAATCAATGACACATGTTGCTATATTTTTTTAATCATTTGGACAATAATTTCATGTTTTAGCTCAATGGCATGGTTAGCGTGTGCATATAATGTTGAGGTCATGATTTTGAGATTGAAGAATACAATATTTGCTCGTATGAGATGAAATACGGTTTTAAACGTCTTTGACTCGTGCATCTGAATTTTTTAATTAGTTTTATAACTTTCTTTAATGATTTTTTTGGTCTTTTAAATATAGTTTTGAAATCCGGATAGGCTTAGTGGATCAACCTGGGACCTGGTCAACTCGGGTTTGGATCCGATCCGGATTTAAATAAAAACCTGCTAAAAAGTTAGCCCGATAAAACCTAGTTGACCTGGAGGGTCGACCAGGAATCTGGGTGACTCAAGCAAACCCCGCTGAGACATGATTTCTTTATATATATATATATATATATAAACACATAGCTAGAAATAACATCGTTTGTTTTGACTTTTTATAATATTAATAGTTTTGACTCAAAACGATGTATATGAAAGATAAAGGATGTAAAATTACAGATAAAAATAATAAAAAAATAATTTTAATTGCATAGCTGCTGTGCTCGTAATACACCTCTACCCCAAATACAATATCCTCTTAGTAGTAATCCCCACTTGTTCTTGTAGATTCCATTGAAGATAGTATTCTTGGTTTTGATCGGATCCTATATTGAGAAATTTTTTTAAAAAAGTTTTATACGAGAATATTAACATTGTTGTTAATGCATGATTATTGTTGTTTTTTATTTTCATGGCCATACATTTTCTCTCCTTGTAAGATTTTTTTTTCCTCTTTACTTTTTATACTTGGTTTAAAGAGAATGCTTATTTGTGATTGATTAAAAAAATATTTATTTGTGATTGAAAAACTAGAAAGTAGATTGACGAGAGAGGGATAAGAGAGAGAAATTGTATTTATTGAAGTTTTTATTTGATTTTTTTATTTGAATTTTTTTGGGTTGACCCAAGTAAATCCGGGTCAATCCATCTACCTGTGACCCGATCATTAGACCGGATTGATCATTGGGTTAAATTTTAAAACTATAATTTTAAACTCTTTTTTTATTTTTTATTTTACTTTTTAATATTAAATTTTAATTAAAATTATTTCTTTAATATTAAGTTGATTTTGATGAATTTTTTTATCTTTTGTATTTTTTGATATTAAATAAAAAAATAACTCAATACCCAACTCAAATTACCAGCTTGAAAGATTGATTAGGATAAACTTAGTATTTTTTCTTTTAATTTTTTTAACTTATCAAATTTACAAGATTATATCACAAAACTTATTCATAATTTAGTTTTTTTATATTGCAAAAAAAATTCCTGAGAAAGCACGGACGATCAACTATTTTACTACAACTTTTATTTTTTTATTAATTTATGTCATAGGAAATCAATTACAAACCCAAAAAAACTTTTAAAATGCAAAAGCATGTGACCTTTTAAGACTTTCACCTTATGAAATTCACCTCCTAAATTATGAACCTAGCGGTGGCATCGACTGGACACTATTCATGGATCGTAGCTGGAGAATCTCACGTTTTAAATTCATGGAAACTTATTAATTCATATTTTTTAAATTCTCTACGCATTTTCTTGAGGCCACCTTTTAAAGTAGCCCAGGCCCACACTTGATCTGTCCCTGAAAAACTGTAGACCAGTAGCATATGTGGCTCAATCCGAGGCCAATTTGAACCTCAAAGTCGTATTTCAATGATTTCCCCTTAGGTGGTTCCCATCTCAACGACCTCCAGAGAAAGATTTTCCTGTTTCTTTGTTGTTACCTCTCTGCTGTCTACCCTCTAGAACTGTATCATATTTAATTCAATCCTCCCAGAATCCCAAGCCCCTCAATTGGGCCTGTTTCTCTTCATCTCCTCAACCTGGTCTCTCCCAGTTTTCACTGAAACGGTCCCAGCTTCCTGAGCCAGTGAAGTCTTGTTGTTAGTTCTGTTTGCGCCAATTTATCAAATAAATACGATGTCTTCTATAGGATCACTGCCTTTTATTATTGAAACAACCAAAGCAGAAATTCCTGTTCTTCTTTCTCTCAAAAACAAAAATCGACACAAGTTTTCTTTTTTCACGTGCAGAACAAAAAAGTCTCTTAATTTAGCTGTTTTTAATTATGGGTTTTCTTCGAAATCTAAGCCTGTGAGAGCTACAGTTGAAGAACGTGCGAGTGGTGATGAATCAGAAGATGCACTGCAAGCCAGCATTGAAAAGAGCAAGAAGGTTCTTGCTATGCAAAGAGACCTACTTCAGCAGGTAATCTATTGTCTTCTTCTTTTTAAATGCTTGTAATGTTAGAAATTCATATTTTTCTAGTGCAAATTACAATGTAATGGCTATTGTAGACTCTGAATTTAGGTACTAAAGGTCGTGGCTTGCATTTTTTCCCTTTTTGGTTGTCCAAGATGAACTTTTGAGGTGCATTACAGATTGAATATATCTTTAAGCATCTCCCGTAAAAGAATATTAGGAGTCCCTTGTTTCAATTTTCCTCATCGCAAGTGGAAAGTGATGAAATGCTTTTGCTGGAATATTAAAATATTTAATAGCCCCTTTTTAAAGGGTGCCTTTTGAATTATGTACTGAAGAAGCGTACTTATCATTAGAGAACTGAAACACATCCAAATAAAACTGAAAAAGCAGTTGGTGAGAAACTGTACCGCTGTATTAGGTGGTTAGATGATTTCTCTCCCAGTTGCATTGAACTTGTGATGAACGTACCTCTTTAATGTCTAGAATTTGATCAATTTTAGTGACAAAAAAACAGGTTGAGTGAGAGATAATCTGTTTTCTTTTCCTGTATTCATTTTAGATATTGTCAGGCTTTTGAATGCCTTGTGGTGGTGGTTCTCTTTCTGTGGACGAGAGTAACACTGCTTCTTGGTTGGTTGTAATGTTTTTGGTCTCTAGTGTAGGTCTCTCACAGCCTAATGATCGACGGGTTGATTGTTTCTTTGACTCCCATTAGTCCCCATGAGCATAGTGACTTGGTATGCTATTGGTATATGGATGTTATTTCAAATTTTATAGACCCGCTATTGGAAACCTGAAAGAACTTAGTTTTATCTGATGCAGTTCATGATATTATTTGTTAATTTAGTTATACCTTCCAAAATCAATATCAGCCATCCGATTGGTTTCCTTTCAATGAGTAGTCAATTTGAATGCTTTTGTTGATGGATCATGTCATTTGCAGATTGCTGAGAGAAGAAAAATGGTTTCTTTTATAAAAAGTAGTATCATTGACTCAGAAGTAGATGAAGTTCCTTCTGAGCGGAGCGAGGAATCTTCTCCAAATCAGGACCATGCTTCAAATAGTGGTCAGGGTGTTCTTGAAAAACAGAATGGCAGCATTCTTTGGAAAAACTACGTCCACTCAACTGCAGATGAGGTACCAGAAACTTCATCTTTAGATAGTAGTAAAGGTTATGATGACGATAAAAGGGAACTTGAGCAGCAACTACCTCCTAAAAAGGCTTCTTCCAAACAGTTGAAAGTCGCTGGTTCAGAGAAAGTTTGGTCAGACAAGCTGCCTTCCTTTCTTTCAAATACCTCAGAAATATCAACTACTAATGAAAAACAAGAAAATGTCAATGAACCTATATTGCCAGAGATTAATAGCATTGAAAATGATCCTGCAACTGAAGACAGTTTACCCCCTCCATTGGCTGGTGCCAATGTCATGAATGTTATTGTGGTGGCTGCAGAATGTGCTCCATGGTCTAAAACAGGTCTTTTATCTCGACCATATGTAGCTTGAGATGGAAAATCATTTCTGGTGTGTGCGTGCGCGTGAGTGCAAATAATTGTGCCCTTTACTATATTCACTCTAGACTGATACGAATAGGGTCTTTCAGGTGGGCTTGGAGATGTTGCTGGGTCTTTACCAAAGGCTTTGGCTCGGCGTGGACACAGGGTTATGGTACCATAACTCTTCTTTCTGTAATCAAATGAGCATTAGACTAATGCCTACTTGAATAAATGAAAGAGAATTGATTTTACTAGAAGTTCTGCATTGAGTAATAATGAGTTGAAGGGGCAGAAATATTCATAATTCAGTTCCTAAATATTTCTCAATAAGCTATCAACAAAGTAAACAATCCGAAGTTTGAGAATCTTTACATGCTTGGTTCCAATTAGTACACTCTTTAGATGCACTTGACAGTTTGATTTACATCGTTAATTCTATCAAGGATCCATGATTTTCAGAAAAGGAATCCTGGAGGTTGATGTTCGTTTAATAAGTAAAGATTGATTTTATGCTTTGCAATTTTCTTTTTTCATTCCTCTGTTTGTTCTTTCTTTTAGGTTGTGGCTCCTCGGTATGGCAACTATGCAGAAACTCAGGATATTGGAGTTCGAAAAAGATATAAGGTGGATGGTCAGGTGTGCAACAGCTGCAGCATTTATTCATAATTGACCTCCCATCATATTGTTTAATGATATAGTTACTGAAAAATGCAATAACAAGTTAATTTCTCTTTTCAGGACATAGAAGTAACATACTTCCAAACCTTCATTGATGGTGTGGATTTTGTTTTCATTGATTCTCATGTATTTTGCCATATAGAGGGTAATATATATGGAGGAAGCCGATTGGTAAGATAGCTTGTTCTCAATTGTAATTGTATATGATCATTAAAAAGTGGAATTTTTGTTCTGGATAACCTAATTTTATTTGATTATTAAAACGTGTATTTTTGTTCTAGATAACCTATGCTGTGATGTAGAGAAAAGAAATGATGATATGCTTTGGCAGATTAGACAGAGCATGAACTCCATACAGGAGTTCATCTCATTATATGTTGAATATTCTTATTGTAACCTTCTACAGGGACAACAAATGGGATTCTTATAACCTCGCTATGAGCATCTCAAATGAATATGACAGATCAGTTTTAAACATGTGAAAGATTTCAGAATTATCCTTTACTTTGATTTTCTAGTCTTTGCTATACGTGGATTGGAGTCTTACTTGTCTTGATTTTCATGGCGCAGGACATTTTAAAGCGCATGGCATTATTTTGCAAAGCAGCTGTTGAGGTATGCTTTTACTACAGGCATTCCCTGCAAAATCTGCTTTGTTAGATGTATCAATCCTAAGATATTATCGTTTAATGTTGATTAAATCATGTCACTAATTTATATTGAAGATTGGTGGGGACCAGTATCTTTACTGTTTTCTAAAGGCTGCAATTCTGTAATATTTTTCCTTTGAACTTTGGACATGCATGAATCCAAACAATTGTGAGAAACAATTTGTTTCGATGAATATTTTGAATTATTTATTCTTATGTTTTAAGCTCCCTGATATTTTTTGGTGGATTCATTTAGTGTTTTACCCCACCGACATATTTTAAAATCAGTCATGGTCAGTTTATTGGTACCAGTAGAACCATTGCAATGTTCTAAAATCTAAATTTCATGTGTCTTAAAAGCTAGGTTCCTTATTTATATAGTTGAAGTACTATTAAGAAGCAAGAAATATTGGATTGTTGTATGCATGACAAAAAGCTGATTGACAAGCATGGTCTCAAAGTATAAATAACATGAGTTTTCAGTTTAACAGTCAAGGTGGCTTTTTTATATAGTTTTTATGGTCAAATTTTTATTTTTATGGTTGAATTTTTAAAACCAAATTTTCATCTTATCTATGTAATTTAATGAAGAATTGATAATTTCCAGGTTCCTTGGCATGTTCCATGCGGTGGTGTCTGCTATGGAGATGGAAATTTAGTTTTCATTGCAAATGATTGGCATACTGCTTTGTTGCCAGTGTATCTGAAGGCGTATTATCGGGACAATGGTTTAATGAAATTTACAAGATCCATTCTTGTAATTCATAATATAGCACACCAGGTTTGTTCTCTCTCTGCTTGATGAGGTTAATTTTATTTTCCTAGAGAGCACCAATTTCTACATATGCTACATTGACTATCCTGATTTTGTCTAGCTGAAAATATTTTCAGAGTTAACATGAAGAAAAAAGATTTCCAAGAGAATGGGTACATAAGAGAATGGAGTACATAGAAATTGAATCAATCACTGAAACGAAAATGGTTTAATTGAATAATCAATCCCTGTCCTACTAAGCCAACCAGTTGTGACTGGCCAGTGTCCCAACTTGAATAATTTATCCTCGTAGCATGGAATGCTGCGGAAGACATATTTAGAATTACCTGGAAAGATGCAACAAACGTTCTCTTCCTCAGTTATTGTTTCCAAGTTCTGCTTGTCTGTCTCGAGCATAACTAATAAAGTCAGAAACAACATCAATAATGTTATACTTAGATTGTTATTGATATATTACACAGATGTCTTTGTTGACGATTAAAATTTTGATCTTTTTATGACTTGGGAAACTCTGTGGCTTCTAGGGTCGTGGACCAGTGGATGATTTCTTCCATGTGGATCTGCCAGAGCACTACATTGACCTTTTCAAATTGCATGATCCTGTTGGTGGTGAACACTTCAATATCTTTGCAGCTGGTCTGAAGGCAGCGGACCGTGTGGTTACTGTCAGTCATGGATATTCCTGGGAGCTTAAAACTTCTGAAGGTGGTTGGGGTCTGCACCACATCATAAACGAAAATGGTTGGAAATTTAGTGGCATTGTGAATGGCATTGATACAAAAGAATGGAACCCACTGTTTGATGTTCACTTGACCTCAGATGGTTACACCAACTACTCCCTGGAAACACTGCACACTGGCAAGCCTCAATGCAAGGCAGCCTTACAGAAGGAGCTTGGTTTGCCTGTTCGTCCAGATGTCCCCATGATTGGTTTCATTGGAAGGCTGGATCAACAGAAAGGAGTTGATCTCATAGCTGAGGCAGTTCCGTGGATGGTGGGCCAGGACGTGCAACTAGTCATGTTGGGCACTGGCAGACAAGACCTGGAACAGATGCTTAGGCAGTTTGAAAATCAACACCATGACAAAATCAGGGGATGGGTTGGTTTTTCTGTAAAGATGGCTCACAGGATAACTGCTGGTTCAGATGTTTTGCTCATGCCATCACGATTTGAGCCTTGTGGGCTGAACCAACTATATGCTATGATGTACGGAACCATTCCAGTCGTCCATGCTGTTGGGGGACTACGGGATACCGTGCAACCTTTTGATCCGTTCAGTGAATCCGGGCTTGGGTGGACATTTGATGCTGCTGAAGCACATAAATTGATACATGCACTTGGGAACTGCTTATTTACTTACCGAGAGTACAAGAAAAGTTGGGAGGGACTCCAAAGACGAGGGATGTCTCAAGATCTCAGCTGGGATCATGCAGCTGAGAAATACGAGGAAGTACTCGTTGCTGCCAAGTACCAGTGGTGAGTGTCTGTCGCAGTGGCACAGCCATTTTGCTGAGATCAGGGCAGGCAGTTCAGTTGACCTTCCATGTGCTACTACATAGTTCCCTTGTAATTATCCATGTCATGAGTTGAGTTTTCCTTTTCCTTGTAAAATAGGTATTGATATTAAAAACCAATTATTTCCTATTTCAATTTTTCAAATGTAACCAGGTAGCTATGTTATTGTAATAATATAAAAGTCCTTGAAGCAAGAAATAAACAAAAATAACAGGATGTAGTGTGCATTTGCAGCTTTATTTCTTATTCTGAATGATGCTTCTCTCTAATTTTTTGGTTCTTATTTTCGAGTCTTGTATTCTTGAGACCACCCAATTTCCAGCCAGCAACGACCTCAATCACATAACTCTTGCCGCAGGCCTATACCAGAAATTGTATCACGGGGTACAAAACCTTCGGACATTCACACCAATTCTTCGCTATCGCAAACCCCTCGTAAAAGACGACGTCAAATTCTGAAATCCGTACTTTCAAGTGTCCGCTGCAATTGTTCACACAAAGATATTTCACCTGTTACGAACCTGAGGTCATTATCGCTTTGGATCATGGGATGATGGTTACATGTGATTAATACAAAGAAGAAGAGGCGGGAAGAAGTTACAGATGGATTATGGCAATGGATGTCCGGCAATTTCAGTAGTTATATAGTCGAAACCTATATAAGTTTCTTGTCCTCAGGAATCAGTAAAAGAGTCTGGAAACTAGTTGTTAAGTTTCTCCAAGTCCTTACATTTTGCACCTTGCTTAAACTAGTTAGACCATTGTATAAGTCCCGTAGTTATAAATTGATTTCCCTGTTTTATCATCTTTCTATCAAGAACAGCCGCTGGACTAACTTCAACTCTTCTATATCCATCTACCATTAGAAAGCTAGAAGACACTTCTGCTCTATCTCTTACTTTCTCTTTCTGAGAAAGGATAGATGAAAAACTGGATGAATGGTAGTTCCTTCTAGCAGCTATAATTTGTATGTAGGCCACGGTTTTAGTTCTTTGGATAACTTTATAAGGATTGTTCTAATTCAATTTTGGCCTATTGATTTTTAATTTAATTTTATAGGATTTAAAATATAAAATTAACAAATCAAAAATTTATTTTTATAAAAAATATAATTTGTTAACTTGCTTAAACATTAGGTACTATAATATACTTTTGCTCTTATATCCTTATCCTCAAGATAATCTTTAGCTTCGAGATAATCCTTACCTTCAAGATAATAAAGTTATCTACTTTCAAATTTGATTTTAATTTAAACTTAAAAAATAAAAATAAGTTTGATTAAAACTTTACTTCTCACACGTAATGAAACTCTTGTACTATAAATACTAATCTTAGTATATAAAAAATAGGGAGAGAGGGAAAATTAGAGATAAATCCTAAAATAAAAAATTTCAAGAAGAGGCTATTACCAGAAATCTTAAAAGAGATAAACATACAAAAAAAAAAGAGAAGACACTGAACTTATACTAGCTGCTGCCTTCCTCAACCACTTTATTTTTTAGCCTAGTTTCTCTAGACTTCCTTTCCAACAATTACATGCCTAAGTAAGTTTTTTTTCTTTTTGAAATAATTAATTGGTTACTGTTATATACATGCATGAATCTTTCATGTATGACTAGGCTAGGTCTAACTAAAAAAAAAAAGAGTTGGTTGGGTTCAGGCTTTAGACCTAATTGACCCAAACTGTGTTTGCTAGGAGTATATTTGGCAAAACACATCCTTATGCCTTGGCCATAATTTTTATACTTGTTTTAATTGGATATTTAGCCAAACAAGCTCTTTTTTTTTATATAATTTTTTTTAAAAAATATTTGAAAATCTTCATTAATTTATTTATGGTCCCCTTACACTTTGTTTTATTTTTTTCTTGTGTTTGTATTTTTTGTAAATATGCTCAATCTGTGGATTATTACTGTTAAACACAAATATATTGTGTAATGTTTTTTTTAATTCATCTAAAAAGGGCAAATAATAATAAAAGATAAGAAAGAAAAAATGACATAAAAAATTTTCTTCTTAAAATTCATTTTTTACAAAATATTCACTGACTTCAAAGTCAGGAGTATCGTATTTTTTGGATTTATTCAATATTTAACCACACCAAAGTTGGAAATATTCGTAAGAATTATTCATTAACACCAGAGCCAGAAACATGAAAGAAAGAATAAAAAAGAGAAAAAAAATAAATTCTTAGCAATTTTAAACAAAACCAGCAATGTAGCCTACCTTAGATAGGATGTTTAAGGGGGTGATAACATCTTTCCTTTTGCATAACCGGTTCTGTATCATAGAATCTCTGTTGATCAGTTAGGGTTTTTAGTGACCATAATACTAGGTGATGACTTTTTAAACAAGATATTTTTCTTTAAAAGAACAAGATATTAGACATATGTTATTTTTTTAATTAAAATTATATTTTTAATCAGTCGTAATAGTGTATAAGTGTGACAAGGATTATAAAACCTGATATTCAATTTGAATCTCTTTCTTGAAGCCACGTTGGTTTTTTTATATAGTTGTAATTTGAGGGAGACCAAATCACCAACCATTAAGTCCCTTTCTACTTGTGATTTGATTCATTTTATGCCTAGCCACTTTGAAGAAACTAGTTCATTCTAGCCCTCAACTAGATCATTTCTTCCAATCATTCACTCATTAATTTTCAATTCTTCTCGTATTTATAATTTGTTTCATTTTATGTCTAGCTGCTTCCAACTATTTACGAAGAAATTGGTTTATATTAGCCCTCAATTGGATCATTTATTCAACTGCAACCATGATAATAGTCTCAGTTGTCACTAGTTCTATATTGGGTGGGGGATGTTTATACATAGTCCAGAATGGAGTCATTTTAATGGAAAAATAAAAATTAGAGTTGTATCACCATTGAGTCAATGATATTTTATATTTTTATATGTTTTGAATAAATCTTTAAATAGTGATTCACCCTCTTATTTTTTTTAATTATTTTATAAATGATAGGCTAAACTCGTCAATAACATAACATATAATATCTTAAACAACTCCCTTCAAACCAAGCTTGTGAATATATTATATTTGTATGTAATAATTATAGTTGATGATTCAAAAATTTTGTAAAAATATCCAAGAATACTTGAGATATTTTTTGAGCTATGAATGAATCTGTCAATGTTATAAAATATGCATTATTTTTAAATCTATCATCAGTCACTATAATAATATATTTACCTTAGATTATGAAAGTGATTATATAAAATTCATGGTTTTATCCTTTCATGTTTCACTTGAAAATGGTAAAGGTTACAGTAATTCTAAATAATTTTTAAATTTATCATCTGTCATTATAATGATATATTTAACTTCTTTACAAATATCATATTCTAGTATAAATTTATTAACCAATTGCTTCTTTATTAGCCAATATAATATTATTTTTAGTATTTTATAAGAAGCATGGATATCTACATGTCCTCCCACTATAAGAGTCAATGCAACACCTGTAAATATGTTTTTTAATTATCTAATCTTGCCAATTACAATATTATTTCTATACCTCTAATCCCTTCTGCTAAAGTTTATTATATCTGATTATTAACATTGATCAACTTTCCAACTATAATTTTCTATAAATTAATGTCATCTTTATAAGTATTGATGATCTTCTCTTGCTATGTCTAGTGAAGTTATAGCTTTTGATTTTTGTTGGTTTTCTTTAATTGGATTTTTATTTTCTAATAATTTTTTTCCTTATCAATTTTTCTAGATAATGCATTAACTACAATATTTTTCCTTTATTTATTTTTATTGAATTATATGCCTCAATTCTAACAATTTAGTTATATCTTTCTTTTACAATATACATCTTTTGTTCTAAAAGATATTTTAAGCTCCCATAACCATTTTTAATGATGAACTCATCATGTTTCAAATTATGTATTCATATTTTCACTATCATGAATATTTTCATACTCTTTTCATAGATTGATAGCCTTAAATATTATGAACTTATTGTTTTACTAGAGAAAGTAAAGTCCTTTCATTCCTAGCTCAAAATTACACCCAATCTAGTAGCACAATCATTGATTTCTAGCATAAAAATATCGTTAAAATTTGATAGTTTCAATACTAGTATCTTGCATAAAGCTTCTTTAAGCTGATTAAAGGTTGTTTAGATTTTCTTATTCAAACTTAAAGTTATTTTTCTTATAGCAATTTCATAAGTGGTTTGTTAATAATACCAAAGCCTTTAATGAACTTCTAGTAATAGCTTGCCCAACCTAAAAAACACTTCAATTTCTTCATAAAATATAGAACATATAATTAATTTACAACTGCATTTTTTTATATCAATTATCAATTATCATTCTTTGTTAATAATACCAAAGCCTTTAATGAACTTCTAGTAATAGCTTGTCCAACCCAAAAAACACTTTAATTTCTTCATAAAATATAGAACATATAATTCATTTACAACTGCATTCTTTTTTATATCAATTATCATTCTTGTTAAAAAGCTAATATGCTTAAATATAATACTTTTTGCTCATGAAAAAGCACTTTGATTGTTTTACAAATGACTAGTTATCCCTTAAAATCTCTAAAATATTTTTAAGATGACTAATATATAATTCTAATATGAAATTGTATATCAATATATCATTAAAGAATACCAACACAAATCTTTTCAAACAAGGCTTTAACATGTTGTTCATTAATGCTTAAAATTTGGTTGGTGCATTCTAACAATAGCTAAAATTATTTAGTATTTTATTGTGTAAATCTATAGTGAAATGCTGAGTTATTTTTTTTGTTTCATTTTTATTTTGTTTTTTAAGATTTTTTTATTTCTTTTTTTTGTGTGTTTTTAAGTGTTTCTTTTTTTAATGAATTTTTTCTTTTCTTTTTTAATGTTAAATTTTTTCTATTTAGTTATTAAATTTTTATGATATAAATTCCGAGTTTGACATGTTAATTTAATTTTTTTATTTTTCTTTTTAATTAATTTTTTCAAGTGCAGTCCATAGTGAAATGTTTAGCTATTTTTTTTATAATTTTTTTAAGCTGTTTTGTTTTCTTTGTTTTTTTTAATGAATATTTTTTTTGTTAATGTTAATGTTTTTTGTATTTAACTATTAAACTTTCATTATACGGGTTCTAGGTTTGACAGGTTAACCCAAATGTTTTTATTTTTTGCTTTTTAATTAATTTTTTATTTAATTTAGTTTGTTAATGTTAAATTTTTTTATTTAATTATCAAACTTTCGTAATACAGATTTCGAGTTTGATGGATTAACTCAGCTAATTATGGGTTAATCGTTTTTTTTTTAATGTTCAGTTATCAAACTTTCATGATACAAATCCTAAATTTGATGGATTAACCTAATTTGAAGGGTTAATCGAGTTAATTTAGATTTTTTTCTTTTTCTTCATTAGTTTTTTTGTCTTCATCTAGGCCTTTTTTTTAATTAATATTTTCTTTGTTTAGTATTTTTTTTTGCTTTTTAATTATTTTTTTGAAATTTAGTTTAAGTATTTTTTTTCTTTTAGTTATCACACTTTCATGACATAAATTCCAGGTTTGACAAATTAACCTGATTTGGTAGGTTAACCCAATTAATTCATATTTTTTTCATTAATTTTTTCTTCCTGTAGGTTTTTTTCTTTTTAATTAATCTTTTTTGTTGTTTTAGTTTATTAATGTTAATTTTTTTTCTATTTAGTTATCACACTCTCAGGATATGAATCCCAGGTTTGACGGGTTAATCTGATTTGGTGGACTAATCCAATTGATTTAGATTTTTTTTATTAGTTTTTTTCTCCCAATTTCATCTTTAAATTTTATAATTAACTATAACTAAAAAACATCGATATTTTTTCTTTCAATGTCATGACACAAATCCCCAATTTGACGAGTTAAACCAGTTGATTCAATTTTTTTTAAGTAGTTTTTTCTTTCAATTTTTTCTTTTAATATCAATTTTATTAAGAATTAAACTTTATGATTTATTTTGTTTACTAGTCATTAAATTATTGTGATCTCATAAGGGGATTTTACTATACCCCTCATTGAAAAGCACTATTCATTAAAATAATATTTTGCTTTGTTATTTTTTTCTTTTCAATTAATTTTTTTAATTTCATTCTGTAATATTTTTTTTTAATTATCACACCTTTATAATAAAACCTTGCAACCAAACTCATATAAAAGGCTCTAGGTTTGATGTTACAATCAAACTCAATTAAACTTGGGTTATGCAAGTTTAATATTATTATTAATATTATAAATATAACTTTTGGATCAGGAGTAACAGACAAACCCAATGCTTTTAAGTATAATTTTGTAGAAAAACTCAACACTTTTAAATTTTATTTTTTTTTGATATTTTTTATACAAAAAAATAGCCCGTAGTATAGCGCTGACCACATTTCTAATTAATTAAGCTAAAAGGCATCACTTTGAATTTATAATTTCTATGATAAGTTTTGAATTTTGTTTTCTCCACATCTTTTACATACATTCTCACTTGATGATACTCTAATATTAAATCTAGCTTTGAAAAGAACTTAGATTGGTGTAATTTATTCATCAGCTCATATATTAGACGCATAGTCTAATAAAAAACTTATTCTTAATAGTTAGAACATTCAACTTTCTATAATCTATATGAAATCTCCTAATGTTTTTTTTCTGTTTTGTT
The DNA here is from genome assembly GCA_015708895.1 of Populus ilicifolia. Taxonomy (NCBI): domain Eukaryota; kingdom Viridiplantae; phylum Streptophyta; class Magnoliopsida; order Malpighiales; family Salicaceae; genus Populus; species Populus ilicifolia. Next base: position 249,280 of record SRLM01000854.1, read on the forward strand.
AAACCAATAATATAACAGATACAAATGGACTACAAGTATGCTAAATGATTTCATTTTATAAAATGTCCTTCCCCAATCTCTCTATCTCTTTCTTATGCTCGTATGAGCTCATGTATGGTCTAATATTAACTAACTTGGCTCTTGGAATGGGTGGTATCTTATGATCCAACTTTCTTATTAAAGGTAGGCATTTTGGTTTTGTAAACACATTGATATTCTTTTATCAATATATTTACCTCTAAATCCTTAACATCCTATCTTGATTTTTTTTATCACATTCATAAACAAAAATTATCCCACTAACTCTATATATTGCTTTAGTCAAACTCTTATATGGTTTAGTTGCAGTAATCATCCATAATTTAGTTTTTTTTACCATTCATTTTAATTCAATCAACTTTATTTTAATAAAATCAAACAAAATAAAAGAGTATATTTTCAACCAATATACTCCCAAAACCATGTCACACCTTCCTTATTTCAACAATCTTAAATGAGTATAAACTATTTTAACTTGTAACAAAAGGCATTGCACCATTTCATGCTTACTGTTGCCACCAATATAATAGTCTTCTCTACAATATAATATAATCAACTCCAACAATAATCTATTCGTTAGAGCCCAACACATATTGCACATGGAGAAAGAGGATGTCATTGGCAATCAATTGACACGACAAAAGAAAATCTTCGAACATTGAATAATGCTTTATGTGTTGTCCAAACTCTGTGCAACCCTCCACCTACCTGTCTGATATGTTTGGATTTTTAATGATTTTTTAATTATTATAAAGATAAATTTATCCCTTTACTCATTCAATTATAACCAGAAACAAAATTCATATAAAAATATAAAAACACCACCTAAAAAAATTAAATTAATCTTGAAACCGAGTTAATTTAGTAAATTTAATGTGTTCTGAATTTTTAATATTTTTTAATTATTATAAGATCAATTTACCTCTCCACCCATCTAATTATACCAAAAATTCTTGATGAAAATATAAAATGCCCCTTAAAAAACCTTTATTAATTTTGATAACGAGGGAAATTTTGTAAATTGACCATGCAATAAAATATGAAATTTCAAAAAAGTCCCTGGAAGCCAACTATTTATTTTTTCTCTCAAGGACAATGAAGGAATTTTACCACTCTTGAAAAAAAATACAAAAAGACTTTTGCACCCTCATTCAAGACAAGAATGACAAATGGATCAAAAGAAAAAAAAAACATTTTGCCTCGAAGCTTAATCTTCTTGGTTGTTTTGCTGAAGAACAAAAACTTCAATTTACTGTTACAATTCACAGTAAACTATCTCACCCCTTGCATGTTTTTGGTACACACACACACACACACACACGAGAAAAGAGTCAAGTCCACAGCATTAGACATGAGAGTTTAGACAACCATGCATTTCAGCAGGACAGAAGAGCAAGTGAGAAGTGTTCTTTCTTTCGTTCTCAGAATTTCTTCTTAGCCTTTATAAATGAGATGATGTCCGCCAGAAGTGTGCAATTCTCTTGACTACTCTTTCCTTCTTTCATGTTTACTTTTATAAATAACTAGTAATTGTGCTCTCTCGATGCTGTGTTTCTTCATGCTTAGAAAGATGTTTTTAATATTATTAAAATCTTAATATACATTTTATAACGGCTGTCCTCGTCCGTCCACCTCTTAACTTCCTTTTATTCCTCAAAAAAATCAAAGATTCCACACTATGCAGATCTAAGTTACTATTTGAGATTGAGTTTTGATTTTTTTTTTTGAAATTTAATTTTTTATTTTAAATTAATATTTTTGAATAGTTTTAATATTCTGTTATTCAAAATTATTTTTTTTAGAAAAATTATTTTAATATTTCTTTAAATAAAAAATACTTTAAAAATTTATATAACCATGTTACCGACACATACCTTGCAAGTTTAAAGAAATAAAAAATACTTTAAAAATTTATATAACCATGTGACCAACACCAGATACCTTGGAAGTTTACATGAGCTGAAGGGCTCATTTTCCTTATGGGGAACTTCATAACTAAATTTGAAATCTTGGGACTCCTGATCTTAATTAACTAAATATTACAAGACGGGGAGACTACATGTTGTTGTCGTTGTTTTTTTTTTTTCCCACATTTTTCTCATCCTTTTTTTTTGGATTTTACATTTTTTTTTCATGATTGGCTTTTTTTTATCATGTTTTTTGAATTATTTTTGTTGATTTTTTTTAATATTAAACTAATTGATAATTTTGTTAATTTTTTCTAAAATATTATGAATTATTATAATATTTTCTTGCATGTTTTTTTTTATTTCTATGAATTTTTTTTAAAGATCTTTATCAATTTTATTTTTTCATATTGAGCTAGTTGAAAATTTTATTTAGTATATTTTTTTTAAAATACTGTAAATTGTTATAGTATTTTTTTATATAGTTTTTGTTTTACTATAGTATTTCACTACATGTTTTTTTGTTAATTTTTTTTAATATTAAACTGATTGAGAATTTAGTTTTAACTTTTTTAAAATTTTTTTTAATACTTTTTGCTTTTTTTCTCTCCAAAATTGTCTCCTTCTTCTTTTTATGTTTTTTTTTCTAGAATTATTTTTGTTGATTTATTTTTTTAATACGATGCTGGTTGAGAATTTAACTTTGTAGTTTTTTTTAAACACTGTAAATTAATACAATATTTCTTCACATGATTTTTTTATAATATTTTTTAGAATTGTCTTTGTTGATTTTATTTTTTTATATTAAGCTGGTTAATAATTAAACTTCGCAGTTTTTTCTTTAAAACACTACGGATTGCCACATGATTTTTTTGTTATGATTTTTTAAATTATCTTTATTAATTTTATTATTATTAAGATTAAACTGGTTGAAAATTATAATCATAAATTTTCTCATGAAACACTATAAATTGTTATCGTGTTTTCTACATAGTTGTTTGTTCTTTTGTTTTTTTGTTATAATTGTTTTCAAATTTTTTTTTTCAATATTAAACTAGTTAAAAATTTAATTTTATAATTTTTTCTTTAAAAATATTATAAATTGCAATAACTTTTTACTATATATTTTTTTTAATTTTGTTTATGAACTCACAACAATATATAAATATATCACTAACCTGCAGCATAACGCGTGCTAACATCAGTTATCTTTAGAAGTGAAAGTTCTCATGGTTCTAAGCTATGACCACAAAAATTAGAGAACGTAAACGTGGCATAATATGCCTCAGGCCCGATGAACATCAGACATCCAAATGTCCATCTTTTTACTTCCAAGTGTGTGGATGCGAAAGAAAGAAAGGAAAGACAGGTTTTATGTTTTATCATTGTTTCATGTCAGCGAAAAACGCTTGGACATTCCAAATGATAAGGTCCAAAACTAGATCAATCTGGAACATAAGCTCTAACCTCTTTCTAGACCTTTCATGAATGCAAGACTAAGATGCAAATATCCCACTCAAACAATGGCCGAGTTGAAGTCTGGAAACATCTTAGGTTCTCCTTATTTAAACAAGTCATCCATCAACATTTCCCTCCAACCAAAGCAGCAGCACGCCACCATTTCTGAGTTTCTCACGAGTTGAAAGTTTGAACAAGGAAACATGTCACCCGCTCTATCTCTTTCTCTCCCCCGCATTCCCATTCACAAATCTCAGGACCTTGCAAATGATGTCCAGATTCCTAAAAGCACTGATGGAGTCAGCCCATCTCTCAAAACATCCCTAGGTATCAAACTTAATAGGAGAGAACTACTTAATGCCACTGCTGTAGTACTCTTAAGTGAAGGGCTCTCTGTTGCTAAGCCTGCAAGAGCTGCAGAGCCAGAGAGTCCAGTTACTTCAACTTCAAGTAGAATGTCTTACTCAAGATTCTTTGAGTACTTAGATGAAGGTGCTGTAAGAAAAGTGGACTTGTTTGAGAATGGGACGGTAGCAATTGCTGAGATTTTTAATCCCATACTTGAAAAGATCCAGAGGGTCAAAATCCAGTTACCAGGACTGCCACAAGAGTTGCTGAGGAAACTAAAAGAAAAGAATGTCGATTTTGCTGCTCACCCAACAGAGCCGAACTGGACTGCTGGTCTACTTGACTTGTTGGGAAACTTGGCCTTTCCATTGATATTGCTTGGCTCTTTGTTGTTAAGTACATCATCTACCAACACCCCCGGAGGTCCCAACTTGCCATTTGGACTAGGAAGGTATATATATATTTTCAAAATATGTATAGCTAGTTCTCACATGTTCTTGATGTCATAATCCTTTTTTTTTCCTGGTTTTTATGACATTAAAAACATGCATGAGATACCAGAAGGATATCATATATGATGACCTGATAAAATAACCATGTGCTAAATGTTCAAAAAACAGGAGCAAAGCCAAATTCCAGATCGAGCCTAATACTGGAGTGACATTTGATGATGTTGCTGGAGTTGACGAAGCAAAGCAAGATGTTCAAGAAATTGTGGAGTTCTTAAAAACTCCAGAGAAGTTTGCTGCCGTAGGTGCAAGCATTCCTAAGGGAGTTCTATTAGTAGGACCTCCAGGAACTGGAAAAACCTTGCTAGCTAAAGCAATAGCTGGAGAAGCAGGCGTTCCTTTCTTTTCTCTGTCAGGATCAGAGTTTATTGAGATGTTTATTGGTGTAGGGGCTTCAAGAGTTAGGGACTTGTTCAACAAAGCTAAGGCGAACTCACCATGCATAGTTTTTATCGATGAGATAGATGCTGTCGGGAGGCAGAGAGGGACAGGAATTGGTGGAGGAAATGATGAGAGGGAGCAGACACTGAATCAATTGCTTACTGAAATGGATGGTTTTAGTGGTAACAGTGGAGTGATTGTTATTGTTGAAGTAAACTCAATCCACCATAAGGTTAAGGAAGGCAGCCATCAGCTGTCACCGTCCAGCCACCAACCGACCAGCCGCCAGCCACCGGCCGCCGACCGCTTTCACACCGTCGGTCACAAACTGCCTTCACACTTGAAAGTTGAATTTTCTTGTTTTGATTGCATGTATAAATAGATAGCTAAGTTTATACAATTCTGTGTGGAGAGATTGAGAGAAACAGTGGAGAGATTGAGAGAAACACTAGAGAGAAAGAGAGAGGTTGTTGTAAGCTTTTGTTTATGTAATTGTAAGCTTTGTTCTTGAAATAAAAGAGTGTGTTTTATCCCATCTGAGTGTTTCAAAGCCACCATAAGTGGTTTCTCCCACCAACAATTGGTATCAGAGCCCTGTTCGTCAGAAAACAGAGGTATTTTTGAGAAATATCTGAATTTTTAAAGTTGTCAAAAACAAGTTTTGATCATTCCAAAGTGTAGAGCTCATCCATACGAACTTAATGGTGCAAAAATCAGGTCAATCGGAGCACGGGGTGGACCACACTCTCCGTCTGAAGTTTCAGCACTATAGCCCACGCGCCCCGAGGAAGAAGACGAGTGAGCCACACGCGCGCCATATTTGAGCCGCGCCGAGCTGAGCCTCAAGCCGAGCCGCGAGCCATATTTGAAGCCGAGCCGAGCTCCAAGCCATATTCCGGAGCCAAGCCAAACTCCGAGCCATATTCTAAAGTCAAAGTCAAAAAAAGAATATTCCTTGGAATATTCCCGGTTCAACCCAGCAAACCACCCGAATTGGTTTTTGGACCGGTTCACCTCATTTTTGACCCGTTTTCTACAAAGTCAAACCGGTTCCCTACTATTTGGACCATCCCGGATCCATCTACGATGTCGGTTTTGCCAAATTCAACTCCCAAAAAGGTGATATAGTC
>SRLM01000855.1:0-35223 GCA_015708895.1 Populus ilicifolia
AGTTAAAATAAGCCGATCATAAAAAGCGGTCAAGCATCTAGCTGCACGTTGCTCTTTCCTTTCTCCTTCCCAACAAAAACCTAAGCCTTATAAACATGTGAGGGACAGAGAGGAGAACTTGAGGGTAGATCGGACGGCTACTTAAAGGGAAAGGAATAAAAGGGCCAAAAAACATGAAAGGAAGAAAAAGGAAGAGAACCAACGGGAGAGGAGATAGAACACTATCACACCTTTCTCAAACTTTTTTTTAATCAAATGTAAGAATTGTATTGATCTAAAATATTAAGATAAGCTTGTAGTATAAGCTGGAAACCATCAATACAAAGGGACATACATATCCAGCCAAAAGGAACAAGCTTCGTTGAGCAAACCAAAGCAAGACAAGCTTACAAAACATAAAATAAAGGGAATAGACTCCCTTCCTCAAAGTTAGCTAGATTTGAAAGGTATGGGTCATGAAACTCCCTTTGTTTTCTTCTTAAGACCCAGAACCAGAAATAAAGAAGAAAAACCCTAACAAAAATTAACCTAGGACCTAAGTTAGCTATGACGAAAACAAAAATTAACCAAAAGGACAAGGGAAACATAAACGAAATGAGGCCAATTTCAGAACATCTAAAAAAGAAAAATGAATAAAATGGAAATAACAAATCATGGTAGAGGGCTGACTTTAACTATGGGGTTGGTCGACATGCAATGTGTGTGTTCTATTGGGATTGGTTGAATCAAATGGATAGTTTCAATGTGTGTATTCTACTGGAATTATTAAAAGATATATGCTATAATTGATCGTTTTCAATGCGTGTGTTTTGCAATGAAATTTTGATTCAATGCCAAAAATATGTTGGCTATAGCGAATTCACATTCACTACCGAAATCAAGTCTTCTGTAGCGAATTAGAATTCAATGCCAAATTGTGTGTTCAGCAGCAAAATTTTGATTTGCTTCCGAAACTGTGTTGGCTATAGCGAATTAGCATTCACTCTCAAAAGTAGGTCTTCTACAGCAAATTAAAATTTGCTGCGGAATTGTGTGTTCTACAATGAAATTTTAATTCGCTATTAAAAATGTGTTAGCTGCAGCAAATTAGCATTCGCTACCAAAACTAAGTCTTCTGTAGCAAATCATTATCACTATAAAATTATGTGTTTTGTAGTGAAATTGCGATTCGCTGCCAAAACTATGTCAACTGCAGCGAATTAGCATTCGCTGCTGAAATTGTGTCATCTGCAGCGAAATAGAATTCACTGCCAAATTGTGTGTTCTGCAATGAAATTTCAATCCGTTGTCGAAACTATGTCTACTATAGTGAATTAGCATTTGCTATCAAAATTGAGTTTTCTACAGCGAATTAGAATTCGTTGCTGAATTGTTTGTTCTACAATAAAATTTTGATTTGCTTTGGAAACTATGTCAATTGCAGCAAATTAGTATCCGTTGTTGAAATTGTGTCTTCTATAGTGAATTAGAATTCGCTGTCGAGTTGTGTGTTCGGCAACAAAATTTTAATTCGCTGTTGAAACTATGTCAGCTGCAGCAAATCGCTATTGAAGTTGAATTGTCTATGAAAAATTAGCATGCACTATCGAATTTCATGTTCTACAGCAAATTTGTGATTCGCTATCGAAGTTGAGTTGGCTATGGTGAAATTGTGATTTCCTGCCAAAACTGAGTTGTTTGCTATAATTTAGCATTTGCTGCTAAAATTGTGGCACCAGCAACGAAATAGTTTTCGCTGCCAAATTGGCTGCTGGCAGCGACCTTGTTCTCGCTACCAATTTCTACCATAGCATCCTAGGCAAAAATGACTTAAATATTGGTAACAATTTCATGGTATGATGGTGTAAAATGTGGAACACTTGAATGTGAACATATGAACTTTTAAAATAAGAGTGGTGATGAATATGATTCAAAAATACAAATGTACTGATTTATGACTATTGATGTTTTAGGTGGTGCCGTCGAGATTGGACTATCATCATGACAAGAACAACCCACAAGTGGAGCAGGTAGGTGACTTCCACCTTTCTTTTTCATACGTTAAATAATGAGATACTTTAACATGAATGTTACCACAATGGGATAGAACAAATATCAAATTGTCAAACATTTAAATGTGGTGCTACTGGTGTGACTAGTCAAAAATATAAGGGAAATAGGTTGTGAATTGTTTATGGAGGAACAAGATGTAGAGATAGTTGGGAGATGGATTAGGAAGGTAGAAAAGACCATGATTCAAATAAGCATACCCAAGGGTTTGAGGGTAAATTATGCAACATAGTTACTGTTTGATAGGGCCATGACATAGTGCGAAACAGTTCAGCTGAAGCGTGCAACCAAGACACTAACTTGGAGTGATTTCAAGATAGAGTTTGAGAATCAATTTTATTCCAAGTACCATTATAAGGTGAAAGAACAAGAGTTCTTGGCATTAAGATAGGGTGATATGTCGGTATTAGAGTACGAAAGGAGGTTCTATGATCTTTCATTATTTTCCTTATACTATGTGATGATAGAGAAATATATGATTTAGAAGTTGACAAATGGTACGTGACATGATTAAAAAATTATTATTTTTTCCCAAGTGCAAGAGTATCGAAGTAATAAATAACCCGACAATAATAATAATAATAATAATAAAAGGAAGGAGAAGAAGAAGAAAAAGATGAGAACTTTGAGAAGGAATATTAATGTAAGGATTAAACAATGATAATAACAAATGTCAAGATTAGAGGTTCCACTAATGGTATATCAAACAAGTATAGTATGAACTCTTATTATTCAATTGGAAACCACACACAAAGGAGGTTCCAATCGAATTATAGATTGTTAACATGATTACATTGGTCATCTTATTCCATTAATGCTAATACTTGTAAATTTCATCAAGCATTCATGATTATAACTTATGTTAACAACAAATCAAGTTCCTTTCATAGCTTAGTGTCGGTTATACCATACAATATGAGCTATGAAAGTGCCAAGCATTTGTTGTACCAAGTGTTATACAACATAAATCAAGATTAGTCATTTAACAAGCAAAGTATTAAAGAATGAATAAGATAACAAATACAAAACATGTTAGTATCAAACATTAAAGTCCATATTAGGTTTACACTGTACTTATTCTTATACCATTAGTGCAACCTTTCCACCTTGACATAATAAACTTAGCTAAACATAATAAAAGAAAAAAATAAAAAAACAAAATAAGAACATAAATAAGATAAGAGTTAACTAAGTAAAGCAAAGGAAATGAAAGACATAAACTTGATATTAATGAAAGCAAAGCATAAACATTATAAAAAATACAAAAAGAGAAAGCAAGAGCATGATCTTAATCTGGAAACCAAGATGCCTAAATGCATGACAAATGCCTCCTTTTATAGGCCAAAATTAGAAATTATTGATTTGATGACTAATTGATGAGTGGGTGGCCAACTCTTGACTTAGTGGTAATCCTTATCTTCTCTTGTCTACCCAAAACATCATTGATAACATCAAACAAAGTTTTAGGAAATTGTCTCAGCTTTCTTGTGTAAAAACTTCAGGTTATTTGGACTTTTAGAACTCCAGATATGAGCCAAACACTGAATAGTGCTTAGGCTGGAAGATAGATTCAAACTTCTTAGTTGTTGCTCCAATTTGAACTTGAAAATAACCTTTTTATATCCTAGGCTCCATAAGAAAGTCGTAGACCTATGTATTACCTTCCCATCCATATAAAATAGACTAAATCAGAGATTTATAGCTCTAAATATGACCCAATTATTGAATAGTGTCGGATTTGGACTACACCGACATCTCTTTTCTAAGTTTGGCCATTCAATTTTAGTTCTTAAATTCATCAATCAATTCTTTCATTTATATGATAGGCCTTCATTTAAAATAAACATTTACCATGAATTAAAGGTATCTTATATTATTAAATACATTATTATAAAACATGCTTTAATTAAGGAGTTATCCATACTTTAAATGCAAAATGATGATATAAAACCTTGATAAAAATACACCTTTAAGTACTAATTAGCATGTGACAGGATTTGAGACAAGCATTGATCGCCTTGAGGTTTAAATCAGTGAAAGAGTTGATTGAGGCTACCCAAGCTTTAAAGACTTGTATTGGAGAAAACTAAGGAGGACATTAGGGTATAGGCAAAAAGAGAGATAAAGACTATTTCAACGGCAGACCAACACTCTTGAAGAAAGGAAAAGGTGGAGTGTTTGAGTAATACAGGAGAAAAGAGAGTTTGTTGTTACTGCTCTACCAATAATCAAGTGGTAAAGGTTGGGCAGTCGCACTCAAGGGCAAACTCTTGAGCTGGGATTGGTGACTGCAAAGGTGTTGACTGTCCTTTTTGAATAAAATGTAGACAAAAACACCCTAGGGACTGCTCAATTTCCCCCGATGCTTTCTGTGTAGAGGAGAAGGTCATGGGTGGAGAAATTTGTAGTATTTGAGTCAAGGGTTTCATTACTATGGTGGAAGAGGTCATTACAAGAGGGATTGCCCAAAAAGAAACACTAGATAAGTATAGAGCTATAGACAGCCTAGTCAGAGCCACCAGCAGTTAATCACCATGAATAAGCTACTGAGATCTTCTTAATTAGGAGCAAACTCTAGTTGAGGGAGACCGAGGGCACAAAATGATCGAACCTCGGAGAGGGTCTTCCACCTAACACAAGAAGAGGTCAGGGCTGCATTGGATGTGGTGGTAGGTACACTACTATTGAATGATTTTAATGTGCATGTGTTGTTCGATTCGGGTGCTACCCACTCATTCATTGTTAAGAGAATTGTCACTAAATTAAGAAAGAGAATAGAAATAGTGGAGAAGGGGTTTGTAATTGGAACTCCAATGAGGAATATGGTTGAAACAAATATTATGTATATGGATGTAGGGGTTAATATATCTAAGGATGAAACAAAAGTAGACTTGATTCCCTTAGAGTTGCATGATTTTAACATAATCCTAGGCATGCATTGGTTGAGTAAATACAAGACTCTAATAGATTGCTATGCTAAAACTGTTACTTTCCAAACACATATGGGTGAGAGAATGATTTTTAAAGGAGAGAGAATTCTCAATCTAATTGCCTTAATATCGATGATAACAGCCTAAAAACTTTTAAGAAAGGGATGTATGGGATACCTCACATACATCTTGAACTCTAATGATGAAGGTCCACGACTGAAGGATATTCCTATAGTGAAGGAATTCTCAAATGTGTTTCTTGAAGAACTATCGGGATTACCCCCGAAGTGAGAGGTATAGACATTTTTCCTAGAGTCCTATCTATATAGCCCAACAACCATACTAAATGGCTCTAGCAGAAATGAACGAGTTAAAGACTCAACTATAGGAATTGTTAGACAAAGGGTTCATATAGCCTAGTAATTCTCCTCGGAGAGCACCAGTCCTATTTGTAAGAAAGAAAGATGGAACCCATACACTTTGTATTGACTATCGATAGTTGAACAAAATAACAATGTAAAAAAAAGCATCCATTACCTCATATAAATGATTTGTTTGATCAATTAAAGGGAGCGAGGGCATTTTTTAAGATAGATTTGAGATCAGGGTACTATCAGATGAAGATTAAAGAAGAGAATGTAGTAAAGACTGCATTTAGAACTTGTTATGGACACTATGAATTTTTGGTGCTACTATTCGGGTTAATGAATGCCCCATCCCTCTTCATAGACTTGATGAATCAGGTTTTCTAACCATACCTTGATACGTTTGTGGTGGTATTCATTGATGACATACAGGAGTACTCGAATTCTTTCAAGGAGTATGAAGAACACTTCAGACAAACCTTACAAACCTAGAGAGATCATCAGTTATATGCAAAACTAAGTAAATGTGAATTTTGGCTGAAGAGAGTGATGTTGTTGGGACATATCATTTTAGCCGAAGGTGTTTTTGTAGGCCCCCCAAAAAGTCGAAGTAGTCTTGAAATAGGAAAGATCGATTTTGGTCACCGAAATACATAGCTTCCTAGGATTTGTAGGATACTGCAGGATATTTATCAAAGGTTTTTCCCTGAACGCAACCCTTTTGACCCAACTAACTAGGAAGAATAAGAAATGGATATGGTTAGAAGAATGTGAGAAAAGCTTCTAGGAATTAAAGAGGAGGCTTACCACTACTCTAGTGTTATCCCTTCCCTTAAGGACCAAGGGTTTTATGGTATATAGTGATGCCTCAGCGAAGGAGTTAGGGAGTGTTTTAATGTAACATAGGAAGGTGATCGTTTATCCATCAAGTCAATTAAAGATTCATGAGGTGAACTATTCGGTGTATGACCTAGAGTTGGTTGCTATAGTATTTGCCTCGAGGATATGGAGACACTATTTATATGAGTCTCAAACTTATATTTTTACTGATCATAAGAGCTTGAAATATTTGATGTCGCAAAAGGAGCTGAACATGCAATAAAGAAGGTACTGATCATAAGAGTCATTAAAGATTATTACTACACCATAGAATACCACCCGGGGAAAGCAAATGTGCTGGCAAATGCCTTCAGTCACAAAAATAAAGCCACCCTCGAAAGGTTAATGACACGACGAAAAAATTGATGTCTTCTTCCAAGTGCAAGAGTGTTGAAATAATAAATAACCCGGCAAGACCGGGGTCGAACCACAGAGAGGTTATTGTACAAATTATAAATAACAATAACACAACAACAACAATAATAACAATAACAACAATAACAATAACAATAATAATAATAATAATAATAACAACAACAATAACAACAATAATAAAGAAGAAGAAGATGAGAACTTTGAGATGAAATATTAAAGTAAGGATTAACAATGATAATAACAAATGTCAAGGTTAGAGGTTCCACTAATGGTATGTCAAACAAGTATAGTATAAACTCTTATTGTTCAATTGAAAACCACAAATAAAGGAGGTTCCAATCAGATTATAGATTGTTAACATGATTACATTAGTTATCTTATTCGATTAATGCTAATACTTGTAAATTTCATCAAGCATTCATCATTATAACTTATGTCAAGAACAAATCAAATTCCTTTCATAGCTCAAGTGTCGTTTATACCATACAGTATGGGCTATGAAAGTGCCAAGCATTTGTTCTACCAATTGTTATACAACATAAATCAAGATTAGTCATTTAACAAGCAAAGTATTAAAGAGTGAATAAGATAACAAATATAAAACATGTTAGTATTAAACATTAAAGTCCATATTAAATTTATACCATACTTATTCTTACCACATTAGTGTAACCTTTTCATCTTGACATAATTAACTTAGCTAGACATAATGAAAGAATGAAAAATAGATAAGCAAATTAAGAACATAAAAAAGATAAAAGTTAACAAAGCAAAGAAAATGAAAGGCATAAACTTGATAGTAATGAAAACAAAGCATAAACACTAAAAAAATACAAAGAGAGAAAACAAGAACTTGATCTTGATCTGGACGCCAAGATGCCTAAATGCATGGCAAATGTCTCCTTTTATAGGCCAAAATTGGGAACTATTGATGTGATGACTAATTGATGAGTAGATGGTCAACCCTTGACTTGGTGACAATTCTTATCTTCTTTTTTCTGCCCAAAACATCATTGATGACGTCCAAATTAGAGCCACTTGAAAACTTAAAAGTTCTAGGAAATTTTCTTGACGTTCTTGTGTAAAAAGTTCAGCTCATTTCAACTTCTAGAACTCCAGATATGGCCAAAATACTGAACAGTGCTCGGGTTGGAGGACAGATTCGGGCTTCTTTGTTGTTGCAACAATTTGAACTTGAAAATGGCCTTTTTAGATCTTGGGCTCCATATGAAAGTTGTAGAACTATGTCTTACCTTTCCATCCATATAAAGTAGACCTAAATCTGAGATCTCCTGCACTTGGGAGAAGACAGCAATCTTTTCATCGTGTCAAGTTTTTGGCGCCGTTGTCGGGGAGGTAAGTTTTGTATAAATTATAATTTTTAGTTTATTTTCTCTTTTCACTTTTTCTTGTATATAACTTTGTTTTTTTTTCTTTCTTCTTGTTTCTTCTTCTTTTGTTTTCCTTTTCCATTTATTCTATTCTTACAAGTGCATGAGAGTGTGGTCACGTACATCAAGTGGTAGACTTTGTAGGGTATCCTCATCATTTTCAGAAAATATGGCTGAAGAAGATAATCAATCACTTCATAATGAGAATAATGAGAATAACCATGCTAGAACACTTAGAGACCACATGAATCCAACAAGAACAAGTGTACCATTATGCATAGTTTTTCCTCTCGATGCATCTCATTTTAATTTTAAGCCAGGCATTATTCAACTTTTACCTTCTTTTCATGGTTTAGAATTGGAAAATCCATACTTGCATTTAAGAAAACTTGAGGAGGTCTGCAACACATATAATAATTTAAATTGTAGCATGAACACCATCAGATTAAAGCTTTTTCCTATTTTATTTAAAGATAAAGCTAAAACATGGCTACAAAATTTGAGACCAAGATCCATTCGTGCTTGGGATGAAATGCAATAATAGTTTTTAAAGAAGTTTTTCCCATCTCATAGAACAAACTCTTTCAAAAGACAAATCACCACTTTCACACAAAAACCAGGAGAAACATTTTACCAATATTGGGATAGGTATCGAGACTTACTTAGTACTTGCCCTCATTATGGTTTTGAAACAAAGAGATTGGTTTCACATTTTTATGAAGGGTTAACACCTAAAGATAAGCAAATGGTTGAATTGATGTGTAATGGAACTTTTGAAGACAAAGACCCTGATGAAGCAATGGAGTACTTACACTTGTTAGCTGAAAATGCTCAAAATTGGGACACCGCGGGTACTTATGAGGCATCGAGTAAAACTCAACCTCATACATCTAGTGGAGGTATGTACAACCTTAGGGAAGATCATAACCTTTAAGCCAAGTTTGCATCTTTAGCTAGAAAAGTCGAGGCACTAGAATTGAAAAAGAGTGGTCAATTAAAATATGTTGAAAACATTGCATGTCAAATATGTGAAACAAATGAACACTCAACAAATAACTGTCCAACCTTGCCTTCTTTTAAGGAATGTCTCCATGAAGAAGCCCATGCTTTAAACAGTTTTCAAAAGGCCAACCATAACCCATACTCACAAACATACAACCCTGGTTGGAGAAATCATTCAAATTTTAGCTGGAAGAGTGATGCACAAACTTCACAACCACCATTTCAAGCACACCATAATTTCCAAAATTCTCATGGATATGCACCTCCTTATGTTCCACCTCCTAGAAGAAATCTTGAGGAAACATTGCATGCATTCATTGAAAAGCAAGAGACAATCCATACTCAACTTGCTCAGAACATGACAAATTTTAAAGATACTCTTTCAAAATTAACATCTGCTTTTAGTTTCCAAGATAAAGGTAAGTTTCCATCTTAACCACAACAAAATCCTAAGGGGCAATACAATGTAAATGCAAGCAGTTCCGCAAGCCAACACATGGATCAAGTCAAATCAGTCACTACTCTTCGCAGTGGTAAGGTTATTGAAAAACCCTCTCTTGAACCTTATGAGAAAGATGATGAGTCAATCTCTGAAGGTAAGGAAGAGGTTGAACCTGAAAATTGCAAAGAAAAGACTGATTCTCCGCCAGCACTTCCATTTCCTCAGGCTATGACCAAACAAAGGAAAGTCAATCACAACTCTGAAATTTTTGAAACTTTCAAACAAGTAAGAATCAATATACCTTTGCTGGATGCTATTAAACAGATTCCTTCCTATGCTAAATTTTTGAAAGATCTATGCACTGTGAAGAGGAAACTGAATGTGAAAAAGAAAGCCTTTCTAGCCGAACAAGTAAGTGCCATTCTTTAGAACAATAATGCTTTGAAATATAAAGACCCTGGTTGTCCTATAATTTCTTGCTTTATTGGAGAGCATAAAATTGAAAGAGCCTTACTTGATCTTGGTGCTAGTGTGAATTTACTTCCATATTCAGTTTTTCAGAGTCTCAATCTAGTTGAGTTAAAACCAACTTCTATAACTCTTTTACTTGCTGATAGATCTGTAAAAGTGCCTAGAGGAATAATTGAAGATGTGTTTGTACAAGTCGATAAATTCATTTATCCTATGGATTTTGTTGTCTTGGACACACAACCTGTTGATGCATGTAATTCATTTCCTGTTATTTTAGGACGTCTGTTTCTTGTAACTTCTAATGCATTGATTAATTGTAGGAATGGACTGATGAAGCTATCATTTCGAAACATGACATTGGAGATGAATATTTTCAATATTTGCAAGCAACCTGAAGATGATAATGATTTACAAGAAGTAGATCATATTGATGAATTAGTTTATGATCAACTTGAATCTACTTTAAGTAAAAATGAGTTGGATGAATCTGAAGATTTGCAAATGATCTATTCTGAGGAAGAAATCATGGATCAAAAAAGCACAAAAAATATTGATGTGATTCTTTTGTCAACAGTGACAACAGATTTGACATCTAACATCACACCAATCGATGATTACTTTCCTAACAAATCCTTACTTTCTCTTAATCCAATGCCTTGGGATGATAAAAATATCAATTTTCTTACTTTAGGAGATTTGTCAGCTGATTGGAGTACCCAAGATAAAGAAAAGTTTTTGAACGAAGTGAAGAACTTTTATGGTGATGACCCTAACTTATTNTGGATGAATCTGAAGATTTGCAAATGATCTATTCTGAGGAAGAAATCATGGATCAAAAAAGCACAAAAAATATTGATGTGATTCTTTTGTCAACAGTGACAACAGATTTGACATCTAACATCACACCAATCGATGATTACTTTCCTAACAAATCCTTACTTTCTCTTAATCCAATGCCTTGGGATGATAAAAATATCAATTTTCTTACTTTAGGAGATTTGTCAGCTGATTGGAGTACCCAAGATAAAGAAAAGTTTTTGAACGAAGTGAAGAACTTTTATGGTGATGACTCTAACTTATTCAAATATTGTTCTAATCAAATATTTCAAAGATTTATTCCTGACAATGAGGTAAGTAGTGTCATTAAACTTTGTCATTCTGATGCATGTAGAAGTGATTTCTCGTCAAATAAGACTGCTGCAAAAATCTTTCAAAATGGATTTTATTGGCCCACCATATTCAAAGACATGCATGCATTCTGCAAAACTTGTAAAAATTGTCAAAAAGTTGATACTGGTCAAAAAGTTTTGTTTTATAATTCTCAACTCTATGCATTCCCTAGAGAGCTAAGACCAAGATGGAGAAATTCTTATAGGGCCTGTGATATTGAGAATTCAATGAATGACAATGATTTTAAGGAAAATGAACATTGTTCGAAAGCTTACTTTGATAATTTTTCTAGTGAAAATAAATCAACTGATTTGAATGATCTTGTAGATAAAAGTTGATTATTTTATTTCTCTCACATTGTTTTTGTGTTTCTCTCATCCCGGTCAAATGGCGGATAACGGTACTCCATGACTTAAGTTGGTTCTTTTAGTTTCCCATAATAACTGATATCTGTATATACATTTGTGTAATTTTTTTAAAAAACTTTTCCAATTCTCATTTGAAAATGGACACTAATCTTGCAAAATTGAAAAAGTATTTTCCCGCTCTGCCTCAGAATGCAATTACAAAAATTTACCATGCTAGATGTGCAAGATTGAGATTGTTAATGAATCATGGAATTCCTGAAGATATTCACTGGTTGATTGAAGCAAAAGTCTTGGTCACGTGCTAGCTGAGAGAAAGATTCATTTAGTATATGGGGGAGGCAGTCTTGGGTTATTAGGAAGGTGTGTCAATAGCTGAATTTTTAGGAGGTAGTCAAGTTTTGGGGGTCATCCTTAAATATTAGAAAACAAATTTTGTTTTTTCCCAAGAAAAGCCCTATAATTATGCGTTGATACAATGAGCACAAAAGAAAGGTTTATGAATATCTTGTTAAGAGGTATTAAGCAGGTATATAAATATAACAAGAGTTTGTTTATCTGGATAGAGTAATGCAAGTTAAATGATGAATACCTTGCTTTGTGGAATTTGCAAATTATTTTTCTATTTTAACGTTTTGATTACTACGGACTAGTAATAAGCTAGTTGGGGGGGTGATTAGAACTCAAAAGTGCATTTTTATCATGGTTTTATATCATCATTTTGCACTTGAAGTACCAATAACTCCTTAACTAAAGTATGTTTTATAATAATCTATCTAATAATATAAGATACCTTTAATTTGTGGTAAATGTTCATTTTAAATGCAGGCCTATCACATAAATGAAAGGATTGATTGATGAGTTTAAGAACTTCAATTGCAAAGGCAAAGAGATGATCAAACTTAGAAAAGAGATGTTGGTGCAATCCAAACCGGAACACTGTTTGGTAATTGGGTCATATCTGAAGCTATAGATCTCAGATTTCGATCTACTTTATATGGATGAAAGGTAAGACATAGGCCTACAACTTTCATATGGAGCCCAGGATCTAAAAAGGCCATTTTCAAGTCTAAATTGTTGCAACAACAAAGAAGCCCGAATCTGTCCTCCAGCCCGAGCACTATTCAGTATTTTCACCATATCTAGAGTTCTAGAAGTTGAAATGAGATGAATTTTTTACACAAGAAAGCTGAGATAATTGCCTAGAACTTTCATGTTTTTAAGTGGCTCTAATTTTGATATCATCAATGACGTTTCGGGTAGACAAGAGAAGATAAGGATTGTCACCAAGTCAAGCGTTAGCCATCTACTCATCAATTAGTCATCAAATCAATAGTTCCCAATTTTGGCCTATAAAAGGAGGCACTTGCCATGCATTTAGGCATCTTGGTGTCCAGATCAAGATCATGCTCTTGTTTTCTCTCTTTGTATTCTTTATGCTTTGTTTTCATTAATATCAAGTTTATGCCTTTCATTTCCTTTCCTTTGCTTTGTTAACTCTTATCTTAGTTATCTTCTTATTTTGTTTATCCATTTTTCTTTCTTTCATTATGTCTAGCTAAGTTAATTATGTCAAGGTGAAAAGGTTACACTAATGGTGTAAGAATAAGTATGTTATAAACTTAATATGGACTTTAATGTTTGATACTAACATGTTTTATATTTGTTATCTTGTTCACTCTTTAATACTTTGCTTGTTGACACGACAAAGAGATTGATGTCTTCTCCCAAGTGCAGGAGTGTCGAAGTAATAAATAACCCGGCAAGACCGGGGTCGAAGTAATAATCTCCATGTTTCAAAACCATGATGAGGACAAGTACTAAGTAAGTCTCGATACCTATCCCAACATTGGTAAAATGTTTCTCCTAGTTTTTGAGTGAAAGTGGTGATTTGTCTTTTGAAAGAGTTTGTTCTATGAGATGGAAAAAACTTCTTTAAAAACTATTGTTGCATTTCATCCCAAGCACGAATGGATCCTGGTCTCAAATTTTGTAGCCAAGTTTTAGCTTTATCTTTTAATGAAAAAGGAAAAAGCTTTAATCTGATGGTGTTCATATTACAAGTTAGATTATTATATGTGTTGCAGACCTCCTTAAATTCCCTTAAATGCAAGTATGGATTTTCCAATTCTAAACCATGAAAAGAAGGTAAAAGTTGAATAATGTTTGGCTTAAAATTAAAATGAAATGCATCGGGAGGAAAAACTATGCATGATGGTGCACTTGTTCTTGTTGGATTCATGTGGTCTCTAAGTGTTTTAGCACGGTTATTCTCATTATGAAGTGATTGATTATCTTCTTCAGCCATATTTTTTGAAAATGATGATGATACCCTACAAAGTCTACCACTTGATGTACGTGACCACACTCTCATACACGTGTAGGAATAGAATAAATGAAAAAGGAAAACAAAAGAAGAAGAAACAAGAGAAAAGAAACAAAGTTATATACAAGAAAAGTGAAAAGAGAAAATAAAATAAATATTATAATTTATACAAAACTTACCTCCCCGTCAACGGCGCCAAAAACTTGACACGATGAAAAGATTGATGTCTTTTCCCAAGTGCAGGAGTGTCGAAGTAATAAATAACCCGGCAGGACCGGGGTCGAACCATAGGGAAGTTATTGTACAAATTACAAATAACAATAATACAAGAACAACAATAATAACAACAACAACAATAAAGAAGAAGAAGAAGATGAGAACTTTGAGATGAAATATTAAAGTAAGGATTAACAATGATAATAATAAATGTCAAGGTTAGAGGTTCCACTAATGGTATGTCAAACAAGTATAGTATAAACTCTTATTGTTCACTTGGAAACCACACATAAAGGAGGTTCCAATCAGATTATAGATTGTTAACATGATTACCTTAGTCATCTTTTTCGATTAATGCTAATACTTGTAAATTTCGTCAAGCATTCATGATTATAACTTATGTTAACAACAAATCAAGTTCTTTTTATAGCTCAAGTGTCGGTTATACCATACAATAAGGGCTATGAAAGTGCCAAGCATTTGTTCTACCAATTGTTATACAACATAAATCAAGATTAGTCATTTAACAAGCAAAGTATTAAAGAGTGAACAAGATAACAAATATAAAACATGTTAGTATGAAACATTAAAGTCCATATTAAATTTATATCATACTTATTCTTACCCCATTAATGTAACCTTTTCACCTTGACATAATTAACTTAGCTAGACATAATGAAAGAAAGAAAAATAGATAAGCAAATTAAGAACATAAATAAGATAAAAGTTAACAAAGCAAAGAAAATGAAAGGCATAAACTTGATAGTAATGAAAACAAAGCATAAACACTAAAAACAATACAAAGACAGAAAACAAGAACATGATCTTGATCTAGACACCAAGATGCCTAAATGCATGGCAAATGCCTCCTTTTATAGACCAAAATTGGGAATTATTGATTTGATGACTAATTGATAAGTAGATGGCCAACCCTTGACTTGGTGACAATCCTTATCTTCTTTTTTCTGCCCAAAACATCATTGATGACGTCCAAATTAGAGCCACTTGAAAACTTAAAAGTTCTAGGAAATTGTCTCAGCTTTCTTGTGTAAGCAATTCAGCTCATTTCAACTTCTAGAACTCAAGAGATGGCCAAAATACTGAACACTGCTCGGGCTGGAGGACAGATTCGGGGTTTTTTGTTGTTGCAACAATTTGGACTTGAAAACGACCTTTTTAGATCTTGGGCTCCATATAAAAGTTATAAACCTATGTCTTACCTTTCCATCCATATAAAGTAGACCTAAATCTAAGATGTATAGCTCCAGATATGACACAATTACCGAACAGTATTCCGGTTTGGATGGCACCAACATCTCTTTTCTAAGTTTGATCATCTCTTTGCCTTTGCAATTGAAGTTCTTAAAGTCATCAATCAATCTTTTCATTTATGTGATAGGCCTGCATTTAAAATGGATATTTACCACAAATTAAAGGTATCTTATATTATTAGATAGATTATTATAAAAGGTACTTTAGTTAAGGAGTTATTGATACTTCAAGTTCAAAATGATGATATAAAACCATGATAAAAATGCACTTTTGAGTACTAATCAGTTAACAGGGGAAAAGGAGCAGCAATTTGTAGAATTGAAAGAGATGGGTGCAGATTTGGACATTAATGCATATGGTCGTTTAGTAGCCCAACTATTGGTGTGACCAAGATATCGGGAACAAATACTACATGCCCAATTCTATGACAAGAAGGGGTCCAAGATTAGAAAGAATATGGAGGCCAAGGTAGAAATGAAATTCTAGGTAGTGGATGATGGATCCTTGATGATGGGACAATGGTTCTACGTGCCTGATTATGAAATAGTCAAACGAATGGTTTTACAAGACGCACATGAGTCCAAGTTCTCCATACATCCTAGCAGCACAAAAATGTATCGAGACTTGAAACACCTCTATTGGTTGCTTAATATGGAAAGGGAAATAACTGATTATATGTCTAAGTGTGGGATATGTCAACAAGTCAAGGTTGAACACCAAAGGCCTATAGGACCATTACAACCATTACAAATTCCAGAATGGAAGTGGGAGATGATCACCATAGATTTCGTGTTAGGATTTCGTAAAGGGAGGAAAGGAAATGATGCGATATGGGTCATCGTAGATCGATTGATGAAATCCACACTATTCTTGCCTATAAAGATGACAGACTCAGTGGATAAGCTTGCCAAGATCTACATAAATGAGCTAGTATGGCTTCATGAGATTTTGGTGTCTATTGTATTAGATTGAGATTTTAGTTCACCTCTCAACTTTGGCCGAGTATATAATATGCCTTGGGAACAAGATAGGATATGAGCACTGCGTTTCACCTTTAAACGGATGGCCAATTAAAAAGAGTCATCCAAGTCTTGGAAGACCTATTACGAGCTTGTATGCTAGAATTTAAAGGAAACTAGGAAGAACACCTGGCATTGGTGGAGTTCACATATAGCAACAGTCGCCAATTTGTAATAGGGATGGTCCCATATGAAGCCTAGTATGGTAGAAGGTGTAGGACTCCTTTATGTTGGGAGGAAATTGGGGATTGGAAGTTATATGGCACGGAGTTAGTCCAAGTCACCACGGAGAAAGTGAGGACTATTAGGGATTGCATCAAAGCCGCATAGGATAGATGGAAGAAGTATGTTTATATGAGGAGAAGACCCCTCGAGTTTAGTATGAGGGACCGGGTGTTCCTGAAGGCAGCCCTATGGAAGAACATGTTATGGTTTGGAATGAAAGGGAAGTTGACTACTCGTTTCATCAGACCCTTTAAAATCTTACAACGAGTAGGGCCAGTAGCCTACAAAGTGGACTTGCCCCCACAATTAGCTAAGGTCCATGATGTGTTTTATGTCTCATTATTAAGAAAGGCTGAAGTGGACCCCACCCGAATTCTACCCTAGGTTCCAGTAGAAGTCAAGGAAGACTTAACACTGGAATTGAGGCCTATAAGGATACTTGATCAGGAAGTGAAGGAGCTATAGAGGAAAAAGATCCCTATCGTCAGAATCTTATGGTGAACTGCTCAAATAGAAGAGGAAACTTGGGAGAAAGAGGCTGAGATGAGGAAAAGGTACCCCAATTTATTTGAACTACTAGCCATGCAATATGAAACCTTTTAAATTTCAAGGATGAAATTCATGGTCTTTCATCAAATCGAATGTATCATCCGTGATAAGCTTGATTTGATGAGGAACGTTCTACCGACAGATGAAAATAAAAGGATCCAACGAGCTTGGAGGGTTAATAACATAGATTCTTCATTTGATATTTAGCTGGTTGTATTGGTTTTCCTAACGAATCAAGTTAGGTCTTGAGTTTTCAGTTCGGTGGCTAGCATGTAGCCATCTGTTTTTTTATGTTTCTGCTCTCATTGTAAATTTGGGGTATGCCCCTTATAATCTTTGTATCATTTTCCTTTAATATATACATCAACTTACCAAAAAAAAAAGGATGAAATTCATGTTAAGGGAGGGGATGTAAATGCCTAGAAGAATATATATATATATATAGAGAGAGAGAGAGAAAGAGAGAGAGAGAGAGAGAGAATTGATGACTCCACCATTACTGTTGATTTCTGAATTGGCAGCGATGTAGTTTTTGCTGCCATTCCTTGAATCGATAGCGATGGAGTCTCGTTGCTGATTTTCTAAATTGGCAGCGACGCAGTTTTTGCTGCCGATTTCCTAAATTAACAGCGATGTAGTTGTTTGTAAAATATTTTAAAGAGTTGGAGAGAGGGGTAAAATTGGTTTTAGATAGACCAAAATAAGAATAAGAACACATCTAAACCAAACCCCAAACAACCCATCTCATTTAATGGGGAGTATAAATAAGGAGGAGAGAGAGGATGATCCATCCTCTTCCCAAAGTTGTCTCTAACAACTGAATGTTGATCTTCCCTTCCTCTTTCCCAATAGAAACCTAAACCAAACCAGTAGAGAGTGCTTTGTGAACATGTCGATCTTCCCTTCCTCTTTCCAAAATTATGATTCCCTACCGAAACTGTGTTGGTTGCGTGTGTTGTGCAGCGAAACTGTGATTCACTACCAAAATTGAGTCTTTTGCAACAAATTAACATTTGCTGTTGAATTGTGTGTTACACAGCGAAACTGTGATTTACTACCGAAACTCTATCGGCTGGAGTGAATTAGCATTTGCTGTCAAAACTGAGTTGTATGTAGCGAATTTGTGATTCACTGTTAAAACTAAGTCTTCTACAGCGAATTTGTGATTCACTACCGAAACTAAGTGTCAAATTGTGTGTTGTGAAGTCAAACTGTGATTCAATACTGAAATTGTGTTGGTTGTAGCGAATTAGCATTTGCTGCCGAATTGTGTGTTCTACAATGAATTTGTGATTCACTACCAAAACTGTATCGTTTGGAGCGAATTAACAATTCACTGCCAAGTGGCATGTTCTGTAGCGAATTTGTGATTCACTGCCATAATGGAGTTGTCTGCAGTAAATCATTACCGAAGTTGAGTTAGCTGCAGTGAAATTGTGATTCGTTGTCGAAACTAAGTTGTATGCTATGAGTTAGCATTTACTGCAGAAATTGTGGCGCCAACAGGAAACAGTTCTCACTGTCGAATTAGCTGCCTGCAACGAAATAGTTCTCACTATTGAATTAGGCAGCCTGCAGCAAACTAGTTCTCGCCATCGATTTCTACAATAAGCCTCCTAGGCAGAAATGACCTAAATGCTAGTAACAATTTCATGGTATAATATTGTAAAATGTGGAACACCTTAATGTGAACAAATGAACTCTTGAAATAAGAGTGGTAACAAATATGATTGAAAAATACAAATGTACTGATTTATGACCATTGATGTCTTAGGTGATGTGGTCGGGATTGAACCATCGTCACGACAAGAACAACCAACAGGTAGAGCAGGTAGGTGACTTCCACCTTCCATTTTCATACATTAAATAATGAGATATTTTAACCTGAATGTTACCATAATGAGTTAGAACAGATATCAGATTGTCAAATGTTTAAATGTTGTCAAATGGTTGATTGGCTTTGGCTAATAGCATTCAAAGGGATGACTGGGACAAAGGAATGCTTAGCCTTGGCTAATGGCATCTAAAGGGATGACTAAGACAAATGATTGAGTAGCTTTGGCTAAAGGCATTCGAAGTGGATGATCAAGATAAGAGAACAATTAACCTCATCAAATAATGCCTTAAGAGGATAGCTGGGTTTAGGATTATTGTTGATTGCAAGAATTGGTGCATCTACAAGCATTACAAGTTGTGTACACCAAGAACATGAAGAAAATATAAATATCATGCATTAAACATGGAATAATGTTAATGTTTTATTAATCTGCCGAATCATTTAATTATCATTATTATTAATAAGCAATTGCATTCTCTTAAATATTTTATACTGCAGCAGGGACGTCACATCAATAAGATGCCTAGAAAACTTGATACACGGGAACCTACTTTTGCTAGGAATCATGTAGTTACATCCTAAATCACAATATATTTTGTATGAATCAATGTATTAAACATATAACTTTTATTGGATCCTTTTCTTAATTTCATGATGACTATTATTAGGATAGGAATGCAAACTCACGTCTTTGTATGCTGATTAATACTTAAAAGTGTATTTTTATCATTATTTTGCACTTGAAGTATCAATAACTCCTTAACTAAAGCATGTTTTATAATAATATATTTAAAAATATAAGATACCTTTAATTTGTGGTAAATGTTCATTTTAAATGCAGGCTTATCACATAAATGAAAGGATTGATTGATGAATTTAAGAACTGAAATTGAAAGGATAAATAGATGGCAAAACTTAGAAAAGAGATGTCGGTGCAATCCAAACCAGAACACTATTTGGTAATTGGATCATATCTAGAGCTATAAATCTCAGATTTAGGTCTACTTTATATAGATGGAAAGGTAAGATATAGGCCTACAATTTTCATATGGAGCCCAAGATCTAGAAAGGTCATTTTCAAGTCCAAATTGTTGCAATAACAAAGAAACCCAAATCTGTGCTCCAACCTGAGAACTGTTCAGTATTTTAGCCATATCTAAACTTCTAGATGTTGAAATGAGCTGAAGGTTTTACATAAGAAAACTGAGACAATTTCCTACAACTTTCATGTTTTCAAGTGGCTCCAATTTTGAAGTTATCAATGATGTTTTGGGCACACAAGAGAAGATAAGGATTGTCACCAAGTCAAGAGTTGGTCACCTACTCATTAATTAGTCATCAAATCAATAGTTCTCAATTTTGGCCTATAAAAGAAGGCATTTGCCATGTATTTAGGTATCTTGGTGTCCAGATCAAGATCATGCTCTTGCTTTCTCTCTTGTATTTTTTTTGTATTGTTTATACTTTGCTTTCATTAATATCAAGTTCATGCCTTTCATTTCCTTTCCTTTACTTTGTTAACTTTTATCTTATTTATGTTCTTATTTTTTTATCTATTTTTCTTTTTTCATTATGTCTAGCTAAGTTTATTATGTCAAGGTGAAAAGGTATGAACTTAATATGAACTTTAATGTTTAATACTATCATCTTTTATATTTGTTATCGTGTTCACTGTTTAATACTTTGCTTGTTAAATGACTAATCTTGATTTATGTTGTATAACAATTGGTATAACAAATGCTTGGCACTTTCATAGCCCGTACTATATGGTATAACCGACACCTAAGCTATGAAAGGACTTGGTTTATTGTTAACATAAGTTATAATCATGAATGCTTAATGAAATTTACAAGTATTAGCATTAATTGAATAAGATGACTAATGTAATCATGTAAACAATCTATAATCTGATTGGAACCTTCTATATGTGTGGTTTCCAATTGAACAATAAGAGTTTAGACTATACTTGTTTGACATATCATGGTTTTGAAACATAGAGATTGATTTCACATTTCTATGAAGGGTTAACACCTAGAGATAGGCAAATGGTTGAATTGATGTGCAATGGAACTTTTAAAGATAAAAATCCTGATGAAACAATCGATTTGGTATACATGGTCCCAATAGATGCTCACTCTATCTCCATAACAACGAAGATCACAACCACTTGTTCTTTGAATGCTCCTATACTAAAGCGATCTGGTGGGATGTTTGTGAGAGATGCAACATTCCAAGANTAACAAATGCTTGGCACTTTCATAGCCCGTACTATATGGTATAACCGACACCTAAGCTATGAAAGGACTTGGTTTATTGTTAACATAAGTTATAATCATGAATGCTTAATGAAATTTACAAGTATTAGCATTAATTGAATAAGATGACTAATGTAATCATGTAAACAATCTATAATCTGATTGGAACCTTCTATATGTGTGGTTTCCAATTGAACAATAAGAGTTTAGACTATACTTGTTTGACATATCATGGTTTTGAAACATAGAGATTGATTTCACATTTCTATGAAGGGTTAACACCTAGAGATAGGCAAATGGTTGAATTGATGTGCAATGGAACTTTTAAAGATAAAAATCCTGATGAAACAATCGATTTGGTATACATGGTCCCAATAGATGCTCACTCTATCTCCATAACAACGAAGATCACAACCACTTGTTCTTTGAATGCTCCTATACTAAAGCGATCTGGTGGGATGTTTGTGAGAGATGCAACATTCCAAGAATGACAAAAGGATGGGATGAATGGATTCGATGGGCCACTGTCACTTGGCATGGCAAAAGTTTCGTCAATTTTTCTCGTAAACTCAGTTTTGCAGCTACAGTGTATCATATCTGGCAAGAAAGGAATGCAAGGACCTTTGCTGGAATATCTAGAACTCAGAATTTGGTCTTTCATCAAATCGAATGTATCATCCGTGATAAGCTTGATTTGATGAGGAACGTTCTACCAACAGATGAAAATAAAAGGATCCAACGAGCTTGGAGGGTTAATAACATAGATTCTTCATTTGATATTTAGCTGGTTGTATTGGTTTTCCTAGCGAATCAAGTTAGGTCTTGAGTTTTCAGTTTGGTGGCTAGCAGGTAGCCATCTGTTGTTTTATGTTTCTGCTCTCATTGTAAATCTGGGGTATGCCCCTTATAATCTTTGTATTGTTTTCCTTTAATATATACATCAACTTACCAAAAAAAAAATACTTAGACTTGTTAGCTAAAAATGCTCAAAATTGAAAATGCTCATATATCTAGTGGACATATGTACAACCTCAAGGAAGATCATGACCTTCAAGCCAAGTTTGCATTTTTAGCTAGAAAAGTCGAGGCACTAGAATTGAAAAAGAGTGGTCAATTAAAATCTGTTGAAACCATTGCGTGTCAAATATATGAAACAAATGAACACTTAACCAATAATTGCCCAACCTTGCTTTTTGTTAAGGAATGTCTCCATGAACAAGTCCATGCTTTAAATAGTTTCCAAAGGGCCAACCACAACCCATACGCACAAACATACAACCCTGATTGGAGAAATCACCCAAATTTTAGTTGGAAGGGTGAGAACAATAATGCACAAACTTCACAATCACCGTTTCAAACACACCATAATTTCCAAAATTCTCATGGATATGCACCTTCTTTTGCTTCACCTCTTAAAAGAAATCTTAAGGAAACATTGCATGCATTCATTGAAAAGCAAGAGAGAATTAATACTCAACTTGCTGAAAACATGACAGATTTTAAAGATACTCTTGCATAATTAAAATCTGCTCTCAGTTTCCAAGAGAAAGATAAGTTTCCATCTCAATCACAACAAAATCCCAAGGGGCAATACAATACAAATGCAAGTAGTTCCAGAAGCCAACACATGGATCAAGTCAAATCAGTCACTACTCTTCGCAGTGGTAAGGTTATTGAAAAACCCTCTCTTGAACCTTATGCGAAAGATGATGAGTCAATTTTTAGGGTAAAGAAGTGGTTTAATCTGAAAATTACAAAGTAAAGACTGATTCTCCGCCAGCACTTCCATTTCCTCAAGTCATGACCAAACAAAGGAAAGTTAATCACAACTCTGAAATTTTTGAAACTTTCAAATAGGTAAGAATCAATATACCTTTGCTGGATGCTATTAAACAGGTTCCTTCCTATGCTAAATTTTTAAAAGATCTATGCACTGTGAAGAGGAAAATGAATGTGAAAAAGAAAGCCTTTTTAGCCGAATAAGTAAGTGTTATTCTTCAAAACAATAATGCTTTGAAATATAAAGACCCTAGTTGTCCTACAATTTCTTGCTTTATTGGAGAGCATAAAATTCAAAGAGCCTTGATCTCGATGCTAGTGTGAATTTACTTCCATATTTAGTTTTTCAGAGTCTCAATCTAGGTGAGTTAAAACCAACTTTTATAACTCTTTTACTTGCCGATAGATCTATAAAAGTGCCTAGAGGAATAATTGAAGATGTGTTAGTACAAGTTGATAAATTCATTTATCTTGTGGATTTTATTGTCTTGGACATACAACCTGTTGAAGTATGTAATTCATTTTCTGTTATTTTAAGACGTCCATTTCTTGCAACTTGTAACGCATTGATTAATTGTAGGAATGGATTGATGAAGCTATCATTTGGAAACATGACATTAGAGATGAATATTTTCAATATTTACAAGTAACCTAGAGATGATAATGATCTACAAGTAGACTTTACTGAAAAATTAATTCATGATTAATTTCCAACCATTTCCAGTGAAATTAAGATTGATGAATCTGATGATTTGAAATGATTTATTTTCAGGGAGAATCAAAGACAAGTAATTAGAGGCCACAAATTGAGGAATTGCCATCATGATCAATTAAGTCCATACCTTCAAGTGTTCAACCACCATAACCTGATTTGAAGTCGTTGCCATCCAATCTCAAATAGTCATTTTTGGGCGAAAATGAAACTTTTCCGATGATAATCTCTTCCAAACTTAATGCACATCAAGAAGGTAAGTTATTACAAACTCTAAAAATGTACAAAAATACATTAAGATGGACCATAACTGATATAAAAGGAATTAATCCTGTGATTTGTACACACAGAATTTATTTAGAGGAAAAGGCTAAACCCTCTAGACAAATGCAACGAAGGCTAAATCCTAATATGAAAGAAGTAGTGAAAAATGAAGTTATTAAGCTTCTAGATAATGAAATCATTTATCCTATTTCTGACAGCAAATGGATAAGTCCTACCTAAGTTGTACCCAAGAAGTAGTCACTGTGATAACAAATGAAAACAATGAGTTAATTCCCACTAGAACTGTTATTGGTTGGCGTATGTGCATTGACTATAGGAAACTTAATTCAATGACTAGAAAAGATCATTTTTCTTTACCTTTCATGGATCAAATCCTAGAAAGAGTTGTAGGTCATGAATTTTATTATTTCCTAGATAACTATTCGGGTTATAGCCAAATTGAAATTGCATTGGAAGGTTAAAAGAAAACTATTTTCACATGTCCATTTGGTACTTTTGCATATCAAAGGATGCCTTTTGGATTATGTAATGCACTAGCCATATTTCAAAGATGCATGCTTAGTATATTTAGCGATATGGTTGAACATTTTCTTGAGATTTTCATGGATGACTTTTCTGTTTTTGGTTATTCATTTGATGATTGTTTGACTAACTTAGAAAAGGTTTTGACCAGGTGTGAAGAGAAGAATCTTATGCTGAATTGGGAAAAATATCATTTTATGGTAACAAATAGCATTGTACTTGGTCACATTGTTTCATTAAAAGAAATTGAGGTTGACAAATCTAAAATCGAGTTCCTTGCAAACTTGCCAACACCAAAATCTATTAAAGATGTTATATCATTCTTAGGACATGTTGGTTTTTATAAAAGGTTCATAAAAGATTTTAGTATAATATTTAAGCCTTTAAGTAACCTTCTAACAAAGGATACTTGAATACTTGTGCTCCTATCATTCAACCTCTCAATTGGTTATTACCTTTTGAAATAATGTGTGATGCTAGTGATTATATCGTAGGTGCTGTTTTGGGATAAAAAAAAGATAAGAAACCTTATGTAATTTACTATGCAAGTAAAACTTTAAATAATACTCAAATGAATTATACCACCACTAAAAAAGAATTACTTGTAGTAGTATTTGCATGTGAAAAATTCAGGTCTTATCTTGTTGGCTTACCTGTTGTTGTTTTTAGTGATCATGTAGCATTGAAATATCTTCTTTCTAAGAAAGATTCTAAGGCTAGATTAGTGTGGTGGATTTTGTTACTTCAAGAATTTGATATCACAATCAAAGATAAAAAAGGCAGCAAAAATGTTGTCGCAAATCACTTGTCAAGATTGATAACAGATTAGAAAATTAACATCACATCAATCAATGACTACTTTCCCAATGAATCTTTACTTTCTGCCTCTACAATGCCTTGGTTTGCTAATATTGTCAGTTTTCTTGTTTCAGAACAATTGCCAGCTCATTGGAGTATCCATGATAAAAGAAAGTTCATGAACGAAGTGAAGAACTTTTATTGGGATGACACTTATTTATTCAAATACTGTCCTGATCAAATATTTCAAATATGCATTCCTGATAATGAGGTAAGTGGTGTCATTAAATTTTGTCACTCTGCGGCATGTGGGGGCCATTTCTGGTCAAGAAAGACAAATACAAAAATCTTACAAAGTGGATTTTATTGGTCCACCATGTTCAAAGACTCACATGTATTTTGCAAGTCTGGTGAAAATTGTCAAAAGTCAGGATCTACTTAAAAACATCACATCATGCCTTTAAATCCTATTATTGTCATTGAGATCTTTGACTGCTAGGGTATAGATTTCATGGGTCCATTCCCTACATCATTTAGTTTCTTATACATATTAGTCATAGTAGATTATGTTTCAAAATGGATGGAGGCAATTCCAAGTCGAAACAATGATCACAAAACAGTGATAAAGTTTTTGAAAGAAAATATTTTGAGTCGATTTGGAGTCCCTCAAGCCATAATAAGTGATGCTGGAACACATTTCTACAACAAGCCATTTGAGTGTTTAATGAAGAAATATGGAATCACACACAAAGTTGTCACCCCTTATCACGCTCAAACAAGTGGACAAGTAGAGCTTGCTAATAGGAAGATCAAATATATTTTGGAGAAAACAGTGAACCCTAATAGGAAAGACTGGTCTTTAAGACTTAATGATGCACTTTAGGCTTATTGAACTTGCTGCGATGTCGTTGTCACACAAATTAATTACCCTAGCTTAAAACACAACACACAAGATAGTATAGAGTAAGCAAGGGGTCGATCCGACAATAAGGATTTAGGTAAGATTTTTATGCTATACATTATGCAATTGGGGGCTTTTGATTGGGGATGATCTAAACTATGGAACAAATTAAACTAGCAAAAAAAATCAATTGAAATCGAAATTTATCAAGAAAACAAACCTTAGTTGCAAGCACACATCCACCAACAAAAATTAGAACCGATCCTTGAAACAAAAATACAATTTATATTCTGAATTTTTATATTTTCTTAATTGCTGGTTAATTAATGGATCCACCATATAATTAACTGACACGACAAAAAGATTGATGGCTCTTCCAAGTGCAGGAGTGTCGAAATAATAAATAACCCGGCAAGACCGGGGTCGAATCACAGAGAGGTTATTATACAAATTATAAATACTAATAACATAACAACAACAACAATAATAGTAGTAATAATAATAATAATAATAATAATAATAATAATATTAATAGTATTTGTGCTTAGTTTCTGCAAATTTATTTAGTGTTTTGGAGTAATCATATAGTTTTAAGAAGATATTTGTTTAGTTTCTGCAATTTGATATTTGATTTTTTGCTGCTTTTACATTCTAGTTTTCTGTGATTGTTGATTATGGCTACTGAAAGAGATGATTCACTTCAGTCTGTGAGTGTGAGGTTAGATGAGAAGAACCATTCATATTGGAGCTATATAACAAGAAATTTTCTTAAAGGTAAGAAGATGTGGGAGTATGTTAGTGAAACTTATATGATACTTAAGAATATTGAGGAGGAGAATGCTATTTTGATAGATATACAAGGGGAAAATAATGCAAAGATTATTACTTGGATCAATAATTCTATTGAACATTCGATAGGTACACAATTGACGAAGTATGGAAATAGATTTGAGATCATTTGCAAAGGTTATTCACGTTATCAAATTTTGCAAAACAGTATCAATTAGAGAATGATATACGAGCTCTCCATCAAAAGAATTTAATTATTCAAGAGCTTTATTCTAATATGATAGATCTTTAGGATTAATTGGCTCTTATAGAATCAGCAAAATTAGAGGCCTTATTCATGATTATAACTTATGTTAACAACAAATCAAGTTCCTTTCATAACTCAGGTGTCGGTTATACCATACAGTATGGGCTATGAAAGTACCAAGCATTTGTTGTACCAATTGTTATACAACATAAATCAAGATTAGTCATTTAACAAGCAAAGTATTAAAGAGTGAACAAGATAACAAATATAAAACATGTTAGTATGAAACATTAAAGTCCATATTCAGTTTATGCCATACTTATTCTTACACCATTAGTGTAACCTTTTCACCTGACATAATTAACTTAGCTAAACATAATGGAAGAAAGAAAAATAGATAAACAAAATAAGAACATAAATAAGATAAGAGTTAACAAAGCAAAGCAAAGGAAATGAAAGGCATAAACTTAATATTAATGAAAACAAAGCATAAAGAATATAAAGAGAGAAAACAAGAGCATGATCTTGATCTGGACACCAAGATGCCTAAATGCATGGCAAATACCTCCTTTTATAGGCCAAAATTGGAAACTATTGATTTGATGACTAATTGATGAGTAGATGGCCAACCTTTGACTTGGTGACAATCTTTATCTTCTCTTGTCTACCCAAAACGTCATTGATGACATCAAAATGAGAGCCACTTGAAAACATAAAAGTTCTAGGCAATTGTCTCAGCTTTCTTGTGTAAACAATTCAGCTCATTTTGACTTCTATAACTCCAAATATGGCCAAAATACTGAACAGTGCTCGGGCTGAAGGACATATTCGAGCTTCTTTATTGTTGCAATAATGTGGACTTGAAAATGACCTTTTTAGATCTTGGGTTCCATATGAAAGTTGTAGGTCTATGTCTTACCTTTCCATCCATATAAAGTAGACCTAAATATGACATTTGTAGCTCTAGATATGACCCAATTACCGAACAGTGTTCCAGTTTGGATTGCACCGACATCTCTTTTCTAAGATTAATCATCTCTTTGCCTTTCCAATTGAAGTTCTTAAAGTCATCAATCAATCCTTTTATTTATGTGATAGACCTGCATTTAAAATAGACATTTACCACAAATTAAAGGTATCTTATCTTATTAGATAGATTATTATAAAACGTACATTAGTTAAGGAGTTATTGATACTTTAAGTGCAAAATGATGATATAAAATCATGATAAAAATGCACTTTTGAGTACTAATCACTAACCCTAACCAATAAACAATCACAATGTCCACATTAATGATTTAGTTCAATGGCAGCCCTAAGAACTAGATATTTGAGTGTTTTCTCTATGTTTAATAATGTAGTTCTACCACAATTATCAAGCTTAGTTGCTTTACAAGTTCATACATCACAACTCTGGTTTTGATATCAAACTTAGCAATAAATTGTTCACAATAATCACTTAGAGTTCCGCTCTAGCAATTATCAACAACAATCATAGAAATATGCATAAGAAAATAATCATACTCATTCATAATATAAACTAAAAATAAAAGGAAGAATAATTTTCACGATTCTTAAAATCTGAAGGTTTGTTATGTCCTTGCAACCAAGAAAATAACTTAGCCTTGCATAACTATTGTACGACTACTCTTAAAGAATGAAGAGAGCATGATTTTTGGGTTTGTAGAGGAGAGAATTTGTGTTTCTTAACTTCTTGTGGCTGCCCCTTCTCTCCTCTCTCTCTTTCTTTTAAAATGCTAAGAAACCTTAGTTCCTAATTTACAAAGTAGTGCTCCCTTAAGTTGATAATTGACATTTAAGTACTTCAATAACTATTTTCCCTAAAAACAAGAAATAACCTTGCATGAAATCTTCAAGCTCTGACTTAGAGGAGCTAAGTTGTTGATATAAAAACTTAAATGATGATTTAGAAGCTTTGAAATATAATTTGGACTCATTTCTTCTCGAAACCTGATTATTGGCAGAATTTAGTTGTCATCTTTGAAAATTCATATCTCCCTCATCTGACATCTTGTTTGGCTGAAATTTGGAGCATTTATAGAAATTTGAGTCAAGAATCTAACAAAATTGAATTTGTATAAATTTAATTTTGAATAGTGGCAGAACACGAAATTTGACTTTAAATGATGTGATTTCCATGATCTTTCTCTTTTTATTTTTCTTGCATTACATTTCCAGAAAGGTATGGATGTTAGCTTTTTAGTGCCACTAGAATCACTTCATTTTGATCTCTAGAACTTACGCTCTACACAAAACATCAACTAAATATCAAATCTGCCAATTATCTTCAATTTACTCCTTTTTGTATTTTTCATCCAAAAGTGCCTTCAAAACATAAAATAAAGAATATCAAGGCATTTTACATACAAAACATGGAGAAAACATTAGGTAATATGGGTGAAACTATCAAATAATATGATTACATCAAATATCGCCACACGTAGCTCTTGCTCGTCCTCGACAAAGGATAAATAAAATTAAATTGAAAATAACCATGATCAATCTCTTAATCTCCCATTAATGTCCAAGAGTACAAGCATTATAAATAAGAATATAATACAAAAGGATAAGATAAATAAATTTTTATGAATTTGTTTACATGCAAACTTCAAAATTCAATCAATCGTTGGGATTTAAATGAAATCTATGTCAAGCCAAAGTGATAGGTCCTCTCATTGATATACACTCCAACACTCATGTGTTTAGGGTTTATGTGTTTTAATCTCTCAAATTCAATCAAAGAGTATGTTCTACCTTATCCTTGCTTTTCAATCTCATCTCCATTACTAACATATTACAAACAATGCTTGAATCAAAAGGTCTTATTTTCTGGTTGTAATGGGGTTAAGGTTAAGTTGAGGTAAAAGAGAGTAAAAGAAAATGTTCAAATCAAAAAAAGTAGAGCATTCTAAAAATTGTTATTTCAAACGAGATATTCCATCAAAGCTCATAAATTTTTCATCTTTAATCACCAATGCTTAACTCCTTTTGATTTTAAGCTCTTTTAACATAAAATCTTAAGAATATAAAGGAACATTTTCTTTTCTTTTCTTTTTTATTTTATTTTCAATTTTACCTATCTTTTCATCAAGCATCACTTCTTTTGTCTTTTCACATAATTTCCAGCCATAAGTCCATGAAGTATCGCAAGTACATGCTTTACTAATCCTTGGCTAGGGAAAAAGGAAAATATATATAAAGTTAAGGCTTATACATGGATAAAGCAAAGGAAAGACAAACAAGCTCAAAAGCGGCTCACTAACGATAAT
Source organism: Populus ilicifolia (assembly GCA_015708895.1). Classification (NCBI taxonomy): domain Eukaryota; kingdom Viridiplantae; phylum Streptophyta; class Magnoliopsida; order Malpighiales; family Salicaceae; genus Populus; species Populus ilicifolia. Next base: position 30,462 of record SRLM01000855.1, read on the forward strand.
ATGCTTTAGGTTGACCTTTTGGTTCAAGTGATTTAAAATTCCTAATGCCTTTATCATCTTTATGTATATTTGTAATGGAATATAATCTCAATAAGATATGAAGCAAGTTCTAAAGATACATATCATTGAAAGAATGCACACTCAAAGAATACAATATTGAAGGCTCAAAAACTTGTAGTGGTATAACACTATAAAGTCAACATGGCATATTCTCAAAGTCAATCCCTAAACCAATTAAACCTTAAAATTTGCATGCATACTCTTTCATTTGATTTATATCTTCATCTATCTCAATTAAAATTCTCATACATAATACTCATATTCTTAAAAACCAATGAGAGTTAAAAAGATCAAACATAATTTTTTTTTAAGAACAACAAATAAAACTAAAATAAGAAAACACAAATTCTCCCAATACCCCCACACTTAAAACACAACATTATCCTCAATGTTGAAATAAAAGCAAAGGAACATAAGAGAATGACAGAAAATAAATGAAAATACAAAAAAAAAAGATAAGGAAAAAGAAAGCAATTTGATTTTTGTTTTTGTGTGTTGGGTTGCCTCCCAATAAGCGCTTTTGTTTTATGTCATTGGTTTGACATGTGGCATGCTCATTCTTCATAGATTAGTTCAGCTAACTCTACAAAAGCGGTGAGTTCTACCGTCCAACCTTCATAGAAAGGTTTCAAACAATGTCCATTGACCTTGAGCACCTTGCTGGTTTCTAAACTTGTACTTTCAACTGCACTATAAGGAAAAATATTAGAAACAATAAAGGGTCCAATCTAATGAGAGTGCAATTTTCTAGGAAAAAGTTTCAAACGTGAATGATAAAAAAGGACTTTGTCTCCAACATGAAATTCCTTTCTTGTAAGCATTCGGTCATGAAAATTCTTTGTCTTTTCTTTATAAATCTTTGCATTCTCGTAAGCATCATTTCAAATTTCTTCCAACTCTTGTAGTTGCAATTTTCTTGCAATCCCAATAGCATCATAATCCATGTTGCATTGTTTAATGGCCTAAAAAGCTTTGTGTTCAAGCTCTACCGGTAGATGACATGCTTTCCCATAAATCATTCTATAAAGTGACATTTCTATAGGTGATTTATAGGCAGTCCTATAAGCCCAAAGTGCATCTCCAAGGCGTAGACTCCAATCTCGTCAGTTAGGTTGCACTATTTTCTCTAAAATGGACTTGATTTCTCGATTGGAAATTTCAGCTTGGCCATTCGTTTGTGGATGATATGCTGTGGAAGTTCGATGAGTCACATGATATTTGCATAGCAATGCTTCCATGGAACGATTATAGAAATAAGTGTCACGATCACTAATGATAGTTTTAGGGATGCCAAACCTATCAAATATGTGAGTCCTAACAAAATCTAAAACAATATTAGCATCGTTAGTTCATGCAGCTTTCGCCTCAATCCATTCAGACACATAATCAACAACAAAAAGAATATAAAGATTTCCAAAAGAAGAAGGAAATGGACCCATAAAGTCAATACCCCAAACATAAAAAATTTCACTTACAAGAATATTTGTTAAAGGCATTTGATTTTTATGAGAGATATTACCTTTTTTTTGGCATTTTTCATATGATTTGCAGAAGTGATATGCATCTTTAAAACTACAAGGCCAATAGAAACCACTTTCAAGTACCTTGTGAGTTGTTTTTTTTGCTCCAAAATGCCCACCACAAGAATGAGAATGACAAAAAGTGAGAATGGAATGAAATTCATCTTGTGTTACACATCTCCTTACTACTTGATCCACATAAAATTTCCACAAGGAGTATTCCAAAAATAATATTTAGCATCAGCTCGTAACTTGTCCTTTTGGGATGTAGACAAACCAGGAGGGAATTCTTTGGTGACTAAATAGTTCACTAAATCAGCATACCATAGTCTTGTAGAGGAGTGCAACATATACAACTGTTCATCAGGAAATGTTTCTCTTATTGTTTCTGTTGGAATATTCTTGGTTCTCAGTCAACTCAAGTGATCAGCCACATGGTTTTGGACACCTTTTTTGTCTTTGATCTCAATATCGAATTCTTGTAAAAGCAAGATCCACCTAATCAGTCTTGGTTTGGACTCCTCCTTCAAAAGATACCTGAGAGCTGCATGGTCACTAAAAACAATGACTTTTGTATCAAGTAGATATGACCTCAATTTTTCAAGAGCAAATACCACTGCAAAAGGTTCCTTTTCAGTTGTATGGTAATTGCATTGTGCTCCATCCAACTTGCGAGAAGCGTAGGCAATAACAGGCAAATTCTTCCCAATTCTTTGCCTAAGCACAACTTCTACCGCATAATCCTCATTTGGTGATTGGATGATAGGGGCAGATGTGACACATCTCTTAAGCTCATCATGAACATCTTTACAGGCTTGATCAAACACAAAATCCACTTCTTTGGCTAATAGTCTGCACAAGGATGCTGCAATCTTTGAGAAATCTTTGATAAAGCGTCGATAGAAACCTGCATGGCCTAGAAAATAACGAACTTCCCTCACGCATGAGGGGTAAGGCAATGATGAAATAACATCTATCTTTAGCTTTATCAACTTGTAATCCACCTGAAGACACAACACGCCTAAGAACTATTCCTTGTTCTACCATAAAATAATACTTTTCATAGTTCAAGACAAGGTTTGTTTCAATGCACCTTTTTAGGATCGAAGATAAATTTTCTAGATATTTATCAAAAGAATCACTATACACCATGAAATCATCCATAAAAACCTCCATTATTCTTTCAACATAGTCAGAAAAAATACTCATCATGCATCTTTGGAAAGTTGTAGGAGCATTACAAAGACCAAAAGGCATTCTTCTATATACATATATACCAAATGGACATGTAAATGTAGTTTTTTCTTGATCTTCGGGATTAATAACAATCTAATTGTATCCACTATATCCATCAAGAAAGCAATAAAAAGACTTACTAGCTAGGTGTTCAAGCATTTGATCCATGAATGGTAATGGAAAATGATCTTTGCGTGTAGAAAGATTGAGCTTTTTGTAATCAACACACATTCTCCATCCACTCGAGATGCGAGTAAGAATGAGCTCATCATTTTTGTTTTTCACCAATGTGATTCCAGTCTTTTTAGGCACCACATGGATTGGCACCACCCATTTAGTATCAGTGATGGGGTAAATGACTTCTGCATCTAACAATTTTACAATTTCAACTTTCACTACCTCCATCATAGACGGGTTCAACCTCCTTTACATTTACCTTGTTGGTTTTGTGTTGTCCTCCAATAGTATGTGATGCATACACATTAAGGGACTAATGCCCTTGATGTTAGCTAAAGTCCATTTAATGGCCATCTTGTGATCACACAATAACTTCACAAGTTTTTCCTCTTGCATATTTGTCAAACCTTTTGCTATGATAATAGAAAGTGTATTGTTGTCGCCAAGGAATACATACTTCAAATTATCGGGCAAAGGTTTTAATTCTAACTCAGGGGCCTGTAAAATAGATGGTAAAAGCTTTTTATGTGAAAGTACTAAATTAATAAAGACATTACTATAGGGAACAGTTTGTAAAGCTTGTAAGGCCAATACTGATTTGTGCATGTTTTGGGGAACACATATGTGCCTCTCCATCTCTTTTATCTTGGTGAAATCATAGCCATAGCTCAAAGCTATGCTTAATCTGTCAATCAAAATCATGAACTTGCTGTATACACTTATCAATTTGGTCACAGCATGTGATAGAATAAACATTGTTATAAGGATATTTCATTGCATCATGAAAATTGAATTTAATTTTTTCATCTCCTACATCCATAGACAAGTTATCCTTACCACAATCAATCTTTGTGTTGACAGTTTTCAAGAATGGTCTCCCAAACAATATAGGAGTGTTGGTTGATGAATCACAAGAATCATGTTCCATATCAAGAATATAAAAGTCACATAGAATAACCAAAGTATCAATCTTGACTAGGACATCCTCTATCACACCAAGTGGGTAAACAAAACTACGATCTACAAGTTGTATTACAATGCTAGTTTTATGCAAAGGCTCAAGACTAAGAGAATCATAAATATGTTTGTGCATAACACTAATGGATGCACCTAAATCGCACAAGGCCTTTTTGAAACTAGCATTACAAATACACATGGGATAGTAACCACCTGGGTTTTTTTGCTTCAAAGGCATATTCTTTTGAACAATAGCTGATTAGTACTCAAAAGTGCATTTTTATCATGGTTTTATATCATCATTTTGTACTTAAAATATCAATAACTCCTTAAGTAAAGTACGTTTTATAATAATCTATCTAATAATATAAGATACCTTTAATTTGTGGTAAATGTCCATTTTAAATGCAGGCCTATCACATAAATGAAAGGATTGATTGATGACTTTAAGAACTTCAATTACAAAGGCAAAGAGATGATCAAACTTAGAAAAGAGATGTCAGTGCAATCCAAACCGGAACACTGTTCGGTAATTGGGTCATATCTGGAGCTATAGATCTCAGATTTAGGCCTACTTTATATGGATGGAAAGGTAAGACATAGGCCTACAACTTTCATATGGAACCCAAGATCTAAAGAGGCCATTTTCAAGTCCAAATTATTGCAACAACAAAGAAGCCCAAATCTGTCCTCCAGCCCGAGCACTGTTCAGTATTCTGGCCATATCTGGAGTTCTAGAAGTCGAAATGAGCTGAATTGTTTACAAACAAAAGCTGAGACAATTGCCTAGAACTTTCATGTTTTCAAGTGGC
>SRLM01000857.1:0-111241 GCA_015708895.1 Populus ilicifolia
AAAACCATGATAAAAATGCACTTTTGAGTACTAATCAATAACCTACTCTCGTGATGTACTTAATGACTAAAACTGATGATTAGTACTTAAAAATGCATTTTTATCAACGTTTTATATCATTATTTTGTACTTAAAGTATCAATAACTCCTTAACTAGAGCATGTTTTGTAATAACAAGTTTGATAATATAAAATACCTTTAATTTATGGTAAATGCTCATTTTAAATGCATGTATTCTCACAATTCAAGGGATTGATTGTTGTGATTGACTATTGGAAGTGAAAGGACAGAGAAAAGGCTAAGCTTATGAAGGAAATGTTGATTCACTTCAAATTAGAACACTATTCAGTTATCGGATCATATCTAGAGCTATAGATCTTGGATTTCATATTAATTTATATGATTGGAAAGATAAGAAATAGACCTACAATTTTTATGTATGGAAAGAGCCAAATTTGCCATTTTCAAATTCAAAATTTGGCCACAAAAGAGAAATCTGAATCTGTCTTGCAATCCAGCCAAACACCACTCATAGTTTTATCCAAAACTTGAGTTCTAGAAGTCCAAGTGATCTGAGAATTGGTGGGTAGAAGGAAAAGATAATTTCCAACAACTTTCATGAAGAGCGCCAACTCTAAAATCTTTGAAACTTTCAAATAGGTAAGGATCAATATACCTTTATTGGATACTATTAAACAAGTACCTTCTTATGCTAAATTTTTAAAAGATTTGTGCACTGTGAAGAGAAAATTAAATGTGAAAAAGAAAGCCTTTTTAGCTGAACAAGTAAGTGTCATTTTTCATAACAATAATGCTTTGAAATATAAAGATCGTGGTTGTCCTATAATTTCTTGGTTTATTAAAGAACATAAAATTGAAAGAGCTTTACTTGATCTCGGAGCTAGTGCGAATTTACTTCCATATTCAGTGTTTTAAAGTCTTAATCTAGGTGAGTTAAAACCAAGGTGAGTTAAAACCAACTTTTATAACTTTATTACTTGCTGATAGATTTGTAAAAGTGCCTAGAGGAATAGTTGAAGATGTGTTAGTACAAGTTGATAAATTCATTTATCTTGTGAATTTTATTATCTTGGATACACAAACTGTTGAAGCATGTAATTTAATTCCTGTTATTTTAGAACGTTCATTTCTTGCAACTTCTAACGCATTGATTAATTGTAGGAAGGGATTGATGAAGTTATCATTTAGAAACATTACATTGGAGATGAGTAATGATTTACAAGAAGTGGACTTTATAAAAAAATTAGTTTATGATCAATTTGAAACTATTTCCAGTGAAATTGAATTTAATGAGTCTGAGTATCTGCAAATGGTTTATTTTAAAAAAGAATCAAAGGCAAGTAATTGGAGACCATAAATTAAAGAGTTGCCACCACGATCAATTGAGTCTATACCCTCTAGAGAAATGTAATGAAGACTTAATCCTAATATGAAAAAAGTAGTGAGGAATAAAGTCATTAAGCTTATAGATAATGAAATCATTTATCCTATTTCTGATAGCAAATGGGGAAGTCCTACCCAAGAAGTCTGGAGTCACTATGATAACAAATAAGAGAAATGAGTTAATTCTAACTAGGATTGTTATTGGTTGACACATTTGCATTGACTATAGAAAACTTAATTCAATGACTAGAAAAGATCATTTTCCCTTACCTTTCATGGATTAAATTTTAGAAAGAGTTGCAGATTATGAATTTTATTGTTTTCAAGATGGCTATTCAAGTTATAATCAAATTGAAATTGCATTGAAAGATCAAGAGAAAACTACTTTCACATGTCTATTAATACTTTTACATATAGAAGGATGCTTTTTGGATTATGTAGTGCATTAACTATGTTTCAAAGATGCATGCTTAGCATATTCAGTGATATGGTTGAATGTTTTCTTGAAATTTTTATGGATGATTTTTCTGTTTTTGGCGATTCATTTGATGATTGTTTGATTAACTTAGAAAAGGTTTTGAGTAGGTGTGAAGAGAAGAATCATGTGTTGAATTAGGAAAAATATCATTTTATGGTAACAAACGACATTGTACTTAGTCATATTATTTCATTAAAAGGAATTGAGGTTGACAAATCTAAAATTAAATTGATTGCTAACTTGCCAACACCAAAATTTATTAAAGGTGTTAGATCATTCTTAGGACATGCTGATTTTTATAAAAGGTTCATTAAAGATTTTAGTGTTATATCTAAGCCATTGTATAACCTTTTAACAAAAAAATATATATTTTTGAATGGATTAAACAATGTGAAAGAGACTTTGTTAAGCTTAAAAATTTACTTACTTCTACTCCTGTCATTCAACCTCCTAATTGGTCATTGCCTTTTGAAATAAGATGTGACGCTAGTGATTATGTCGTGGGTGTAGTTTTGGGACAAAGAAAAGATAAAAAACCTTATGTGATTTACTATATAAGTAAAACTTTAAAGAGTACTCAAATGAATTACATCACAATGGAAAAAAATTACTTGCAGTAGTATTTGCATGTGAAAATTTTAGGTCTTATCCTGTCAGCTCACTTGTTATTGTTTTCAGTGATCATACTGCTCTGAAATATCTTTTTTCAAAAAAAAATTCTAAGGCTAGACTGGTACGATGAATTTTGTTATGTTAAGAATTTGATATCACAATCAAAGATAAGAAAGACACAAAAAATGTTATCACTAATCATTTGTCAAGATTGATAACAGATTCGAGATCTGACATCACATCAATCGATGACTACTTTCCTAATGAATCCTTATCTTTGGTCTCTATAATACCTTGATTTGCTAATGTTGTTAATATTCTTATTTCAGGACATTTGCTAGCTCATTAGAGTACCCAAGATAAAAGAAAGTTCTTGAACGAAGTGAAGAATATTTATTGGGATGATCATTATTTATTTAAATATTGTCCTAATCAAATATTTTAAATATGCATTCCTGAAAATGAGGTAAGTAGTGTCATTAAATTTTGTCATTTTAAGGCATGTAGTGGTCATTTCTCATCAAGAAAGACAACTGCAGAAATCTTATAAAGTGGATTTTACTAGCCCACTATGTTCAAGGACTCACGTATTCTGTAAGACTTGTGAATTTTTTTAAAAGTTAGGATCTATTTTAAAATATCACATGATACCTTTAAATTCTATTCTTGTTATCGAGATTTTTGACTATTGAGGTATAGATTTTATAGGTCCATTTCCTCCATCATTTGGTTTCTTGTACATATTAGTCGCAGTATATTATGTTTCAAAATGGATAGAGACAATTCTAAGTCGAGATAATGATCACAAAACAGTGATAAAGTTTTTGAAAGAAAATATTTTAAGTTGATTTAGAATCCTTCGAGCCATAATAAGTGATGGTGGAACACATTTCTGCAACAAGTCATTTTAGTCTTTAATGAATAAATATAAAATCATGTACAAAGTTGCCACCCTTTATCAACCTAGACAAGTGGACAAGTAAAACTTGTTAATAAGAAGATCAAACAGATTTTGGAGAAAATAGTGAACCCTAATAAGAAAGACTAGTCTTTAAGACTGGGAAAGAAAAATAGTTTTAAGAATCAGCAAATCATCTTGGTCAGGTATTGGCTGCAAGAAAGATTCACTTGGTGAATCGAGGAGGCAGTCTTAGGTTAATGGGAAGTGTGTCAATAGCTGTATTTTTAGGAGGTAGTCAAGTTTTGGGGGTTGCCCCTAAAGCTTTAGCACAAGGGAACATTATTGAAAACACAATTAGAGAGGAAGGTCTCCACAATGTCTAATCAAATGAATACAATGTTTAAACATGCTAATGTCTTCATTGCCTTGCTAGGTAGTCTAGGCACATTGAGAGAGATCTTTCATATTTCCTTTTGAACCCAACTTCACATTCATCATAAACACATCGGTTTGTTAAATATTAATCGTTATTATGATAAGTTGTTGTCTTTTCTTAATCATGCTATGGAATATGAATTTTTAAAATCTTCAGCATAACAAATCATAATCTTTACTACTATTGTTGAATAATTGATTGACCAACTACAATCTTTCACTCCTATAATTGATCCCTCCATGAGTCGCATAAATTAGTCAACTAAGAACAACCGTAAAAAGCTTAGATTGGATTTGAGCCTTCGCTTATGAAATCTTGTGTTTTATTATTTTGTTGTGTTATTTCTTATATTGTTTAAGTATGTTTCAGGTTTGTCAATGTTCGTTGTTTCAAGTGATATCTTTTATACTCTATCTTTCTACTTTAAGACATTAAGGACAATGTTTCATTTTGGTTGGCGGAAGGGGTAGTAGTTGATACTTACAAAAAAAATAAAATACTAGTTGTGTTTTCTATTTGCAAAACCATCGTCACTAAGATTTCAGAGTCAAGGAGTTCTTCTGTTAAAGTGGCTCTTGAGACGCATCTAAGTAAACATTCTTAACAAGGTCTATTATAGTACTTTTTGAAATATTTAGGTTTACAAACTCTTGCATTGTTATCTATTGTTTCTGCTCATATACTCATTTAACAGGTATTTTTAAGCCTTTATTTTCACACACACACACACACTTTAACATATGATTATGGGTTGCATATTAGATTATTATATTATTTACGTTCTTTTGTTAAAGGTAACAACTAAAGAAAAGAGATAGTATATAATTTGAAAAATAAAAAATAAAACAAAAATAATGACAATAAATGTAATTAAAGAATAAATAAAAACATAGATAAGTTTGGTTTCGTAGCTCCCTAACCTAAGCAATTAAGTTCGAATGAGTGTTTTAACACCTAATACCTAAAAGTCAACTAACTTGGAAGCTATTAGCCTAATGCTCGTTACATGGGTTGAGGAAAAAAACTTAAGGGAATCAAACATTGCACTATCTACATATCAATATCTGCAACCCGAGTTTTTAAGCTCAAAGGGGTGTCTCAACACGTAATACCCTAAGACCAATTGATTTGGGAGTCATTAGCCGAACGCTCATTATATAGGTTAAAAATGCATTGTGTTTTAAGTTATATGTATATATTTTTAAATGAAGAAGATAATAATTCTAACTCAAGGAAGTTAACCTTAAATATTAGAACATAATATTCTTTTCTTCTAATAAAAGCCCCATCATCTATGTTTTCATACATTGAGCACATAAAAAAAAGTTTATCAATATCTTATTTCGAAAATATGAAGTACATATATATATATATATATAAATTTAATGAGAGTTTGTTTACGTGGATAAAGTAATGGAAGTTAAATGATGAATGTATTGGTTTGAGGAACTTGCAANAAAATATGAAGTACATATATATATATATATATATAAATTTAATGAGAGTTTGTTTACGTGGATAAAGTAATGGAAGTTAAATGATGAATGTATTGGTTTGAGGAACTTGCAAATTGTGTTTCTATTTTAACATTTTGATTACTAGGGACTAGTAATAAGCTAGTTGGGAGGTGTGATTAATACTTAAAAGTGTATATTTATCAAGTTTTTATATCATCATTTTACACTTGAAGTATCAATAACTCCTTAACTAGAACATGTTTTATAATAACAAGTCTGATAATATAAGACACCTTTAATTTATGGTAAATGCTCATTTTAAATGCATGTATTCTCACAATTCAAGGGATTGATTGTTGTGATTGACTATTGGAAGTGAAAGGACAGAGAAAAGGCTAAGCTTACAAAGGAAATGCCGATTCATTTCAAATTCGAACACGGTTCAATCATCGGATCATATCTACAGCTATAGATCTTGGATTTCATATTAATTTATATAAATGGAAAGATAAGAAATATGCCTATAATTTTTATAGGTATGAAAAGATCTAAATTTTCTATTTTTAAATTCAAAGTGTGGTCATAAAAGAGAAGTCCGAATCTATCTAGCAATCTAGCCCAAACACTACTTAGAGTTTTACCCATAGTTGGAGTTCTAGAAGTCCAAATAATCTGACATTTAGTGGGTGGAAGGAAAATAAAATTTATAACAACTTTCATGAGAGGCCGAGCTCAAATGTGGATGGTAGAAATGAGATTTCATCCAGACAAGAGCATGAGGGCTATCCACCACATCCACCAGCGACATTGCTTAGTAATTTAAACATATCTTAAGTTATAATGCTCTAAATGATCTGAAATTTGGTGAGTGGAAGGAAAAGATAATTTTCAATGGTTTTTATAAAGAACACTTTGCCAAATTCTGATTACATCAATATCAATTCAGCCAACCAAAGTGCTTGAGTGATGCTGTCCACCAAGTCTATTAATCAATAGTTAGCCACTACATCAATTATCAATTACCAAATGGATAGTTCTGAATTTTAGTCTATAAAATGAGGCATTTTTCATTTATTTAGGCATCTTGTTTTTCATATCAAGATCATGTTCTTGCTCTCTCTCTTTATATTTTTGTAATGCTTAAGTTTTGCTTTCATTAATCTCTTATTCATGCTTTTCATTTCCTTTACTATACTTAGTTAACTTATATCGTGTTTATGCTCTTATATTTTTTTTCTTTATTTTTTTCTTCTTCATAATATCTAGCTAAGTTAATTATATCAAGTTGAAAAGGTTTCACTAATGGTGTTGGCATAAGTATAATATAAATGCAATATGGACTTTAATTCTTATATCCTGAACAACTTGCTATTAACATATCCTATCATTTTTAACTTATTAATTCTTAATACCTTACTTGTTAAATAGTTAATCTAAATTTCTATTGTGTAACACTTGGTAAATCAAATACTTCATCCTTCATAATCTTCGGCCGACATCGTTATTATGAGAGGAACTTGATTTGTTGTCAACATAAGTTAGCATCATGAATACTTGATAAAATTTATAAGTATGGTGTTTTGTAAATAAGATGATTAATATGATTATGTTGATAATTAATAATGAGTTTATACCTTACCTATCTCTAATACTATTAGTGTTTCCTCTAACCTTGACATTTATTTTTATCATTGTATAATCTTCACCACCACCATCATCATTATTGTTGTTGTTGTTATTATTATTATTATTATTATTTATAATTTATATAGTTAATTTCTCTATGGTTCGACCCTAGTCTTGCTGGGTTATTTATTATTTTGACACTCCTACACTTGAGATAAGACATCAAATCTTTGATTGTGTCAACCAACCTGCTAGGTTATACCCTAAGTAAACTCACTATAGCAAGCCCAACATATGACATTTTGAATTCTGAGATCATTGTGTGGTAAATGGTCATCATATAGGATATAAGAGTGATGCGATTATATTATTTGATAGTTTTACCCATATTTACTAGTATTTAGCATATTACGTATATATATATATATAAATATATTTAATGCCTTGATATTTTTATTTTATATTTTGAAGGTAATTTTGGATGTACGATTAAAAAAGAAATAAATTGGAGATAATTGACAGATTTGACTTCCAATCAATATATTGTGTAGTGCTTGAGCTCTAGAGGTTAAAACGAAGTGATTCTAATGGAATTAGAAAGCTAATATCTATACTTTTCTATACATATATGGCAAGAAAATAAAAAAGAAAGAGCATGGAAATTGCAGCCTTCAAAGTCAACTATAACATTCTGCCAATGTTGACCTTTGACTATTTCGACTTAAATATCTTAAGCTGTAGAAGTCTATTTGATACAAACTTAATTTTTTTGGATTCCTACTCAATGACTTATTAGCCTACCAAATTTCAGTAGAAAATGAGTTCATATAAGAAAGATATGATTTTTATAAGATGAAACATGAATTCTGCTAATAAATAGATTTTATGAAGAAACAAGTTCAAATTACATCCCAAAGCATCCAAATCAATATCCAAGTCTTTATTTTAACAATTTAGCTCCTTTAAGTCAAAATTCAAAGCTTAGAGATTTTATACAAGGCTATTTCATTATTTTTAGGAAAACAATTATTGAACTACTTAAATATAAATTGTATACTTAGGTAAGGACTATTTTGTAGGAAAGAGATATTAAGGTTTCCTATGAAATAAAAAGAAAAAGAGAAAGGAAGAGAGGGTAGCCAGCAAAGAGAAAAGAATGTCATTTCCTCTAAAAGAACCTAAAATTGTGCATTATTCTTTCTTTTTGATTAGTTGTTCAACAAACATGCAAGACTAAACTCTTTTTCTTGATTATAAGGATACTACTTGATTGCTTTTTATGATCGACTTATTTTAACTCGTAAGTGAATAAATGTGCGATGTAATAATTAACTTGGTAAGATAGAGGTCAAATCTACATAGAGCTAGATCTAAAAATTAATCTAGATAACAAAAAAACTTAAGAGAAATTAAATTAACAATAACTTAGTTGAAAATAATTGATGGATTTGGTTTCAAAGATGAAAATGTGTAAATAGATTTTAAATGAAAAGAAAAAGTAAGTCTTAGTCCAAATCAATTTTAATGGTGATGTATTGGTGAGTCCTTCAAGATATATAAAATAACTCAACCTAATATCAATGATAATAATATTAGATCAAAAGATATTACAATGAAGTTTTAAAAGATGAAAATTGATTATTGCTTAAGAATAAACAAGTACTTTCATATTATCTAAGACATTGAATCAAGCAATCTCTATATCAAAACTAAAGTTTATGCATAAAAATTCAAGATTATAACATTACTTAAATGATTTCTAAAATTTCCTTGCAATAATAAAATATTTATGATGAAAATGAGAAGATAAACATTAAGATTCATTCATATCTTAAAGAATTGACCTTAATCATCATCATCCTTGATTTAGATCCAAGAAAGAGATTAGCCAACCATGATTATGTATAAGAACACTTTAATAAACATGAAATAAATTGAATCAAATTAAAATAATAAGTTTTACAAACTAAAAAACTAAAATCTACAAAGAAGAACATAATATAATTTCAGTAAAAATTCAGATACAAATATAATACAAACTTTGGATAGTAATTTAGACTCTCTTATAAGCCTTTTTTGGAGATGTCTATAAAACATATTTATAGAAAATTCTTTCACCTTTCCAAATCATTAAAGAACAGCTTATTTGGACACCCGAGTCAAAAGTTATAGGCGAAACACCAAAAGGTGTTCTAAAAAATCAAATCAGGCCAAGTTTGCAATGACTTTGGTACATGTTTTTCTTCCTCATTTATGAGCTATATCTTTCTTCTTTTTGACCTAAAATAATATAACAATGTCCCCTCAAACTTTCCATCTATGGGCTTGCTTTCTTGGATCAATGGATTACCTAAAATAAATCAATTGTTATTTATTATGTGGACATATAAGATCATGGATTGTGTTTGGACTGATTTGAGGCTGAATTTAAGCATTATATAAGGATACAAATGTACCTATTATTTGGAATAAGATTAACATTGAAACTTTTAGTGTTTGATGGTTGAAGTTTGCATACAATATAAGGCAAGTTTGGGCTTGAAATAAATTATATGATAGTCTTTTCTAGGATTAGAATATAATTGATTTTTTGGGTAAAATTGAAGCACTTATTTAAATGAAGATTTGCTTTAAACTTCACCTAAATTTCTCTTTAATTCTTTGTTTTGAATTCCAACATTAAATTTCTGACATAATCCGTTTAAGCTATAAAAACCTAACAAAACATTAAAAGAAACTTCATTACTAAAAAGCACATTAATTATTATAAAAATTAAAAAAAATCAAAATAAATACATATGTAAAATAAAAAACTTAATGATACTATTAATGCACAATCAAATACAAAAACCTTTAAATTTCAAGAATTATAAGACTTAGTCTACCTTTTCTTTTTAGTTTATATGATGAATATGCTTGTTTTCCCATGCTTATATGTCATGATTGTTTATTTTATTTGCTAGAGGGGACTTTAAGTTATTATTGTTAACAATCTATTACTAAGTTTGATATCAAAACCAGACTTGTAGTGTATAAACTTGTGAAACAATCGAGTTTAATAATTATGGCGAATCTGCGTTATTAATCTCAAAGAGAACATTCAAAGAAATCAAACATGAACTATGTATAATTATGTTGTTTAGATTAATCACTTTATCTACTCTTTAAGGTTGTCGTTGAATTAAATTACTAGTGCAAACATTGTGATTGTTTGATGGTTAAAATTAGTTGTATAGCGAATCTGTTAACTAATCAATATAAAAAAGATAAATGTTTAGAGTATAAATTGACATTTCATTTTCATGATCAATTCTAATTTCTGTACATAAATGTTTACTTATGACCAATGTTTGTTTTCTTGATAAATTTTAGTTTTCTTTGATTTAACATTGATTGTTTCTTTCTATTTACTATAGAATAGCATAAATAACTTCAAAACCCCCCTAATTGCATGTTATATACCATAAAAATCTGAACTAAACCTTCCTCGTGGGATTGACCCTTACTTGCTCTATAGTATCTTGTTTATTTAAACTAGGGTAATTAATTTGCATAACCGTGACATCATAATAAATTTTAGCATCATTGCTGAGGAAATAATTTTAGTTGATTCTTATGTTGTGATTGTTATTTATTTTGTTGAAAAAAAAGAAAACATATTTTTTACTTGCGACGGTATTATACAATACGGTACTAGTAATATTCAAAATTGATTTTTTTGGTGAAGTTAGGTCTTAGCCTTTTGTTTCCTGAAGGGAAACAATGTTTTGAATAAGACTAGTTACCTTATGTTATTAGTCTGACCCTATCGAGGCCAAATTTTGTTATTTTCTAGGTTTTTTAGTAATTTTTATGTTCTAACATAGGATTTTTATTTAATTTTCACTCCTTTAAATCTCTTATGTGGTTAATTTCTTTTGAGATTTCTTGATAATTTATGCCTGTAACTCGTTTTACTAACCAAAGACAAGCGTAGGTAGATCACAAAATAGAAAAGACTTTACACAGGTTACAAAAGGAAGCTTATGTTAACATCATAGCTGTTGCACTACAATAGCACTCAAGAAGCTTATTGCTCCTAATATGAAAAATCAACCATTATATATAAACATTGACAATAATGTCAATTTCAAGCTCAAGTTTAGTTTTATACACTTACTATTAATACTTAATAGGCTTACTAGATAAGATCCTCATACTTATCTTAAAAAGTTCTATATGGTTTATGTTGGCATGAAACTGAATGGAGTTGATAAAAAATAGGTTAAGTTGAAAGCTTTCCTTTTCTTTTTAAAAGGGGTAGCAAAGACTTGGCTTTTCTCTATTCTTCTTAGTTTCATTGGAACTTGGAATGACATAAAGAAGATTTTCTTTTAAAAGTATTTCCTAGCCTTTTAAGTTGCCAACATAAGAAAATAAGTATGTGGGATTCAACAATCTGTATTAGAAAAGATTTTAGCAATTATGCATTCAATGCCATCATCATCAGATATCCAATCAGCTATTCATTCAATATTTCTATGAAGGACTGATGCCTATTAACCGTAGTATCATTGATACGGTAGGTGAAAGGCATTTGTAGATAAGACACCTGAGGTTGCACATCAAGTGATCTCAAATATGGCAGCTAACTCAAAATAATTTGGCACCTATGAAGATTTTCTATGCAAACAAGTAAATGAAGTAAGTATTTCCAACCTTGAGAATAAAGTTAATGATCTTACTTCTCTTATGTATTCTTTGGCTTGTGGAAATGTACAATAGGTGAAAGTTTGTAGCATATGCTCTTTACAAGGATATGCTTCGCATATGTGCACAACAATGCAAAAAGATTACATTGAATAAACTAATGCAATTGATGAGACATTGAATGGACAACCTCATCGTAATAATCCCTTTTCCATCACATACAATCCTAGATAGAAAAATCATCTCAACTTAAATTATGAAGCCTGCCTTAATAAGGCAATCAAAGCCGATAGTTCCATAAATTTCAGCCTTAATAGAATTATTAAGAGAGGCAGTCCTTACATTCATAAATTCCAATGTTATGAGGTCATTAAGTGATGATCTTCATAAGATGATGAAAACTTTAGCTTCTGATATAGTGACATTGCAACAAAATATCATGCCTTTTCAATAATAAATAAGGTCAAACATTCATAACTTAGAGAAGCAAATGGGTAAATAGCTTTAAGTGTAGGAAAATTAAAGGCATAAATGAATAAAAAGTTGCCTCCCAAACATTGAATCTAAAAGAGAATGTTAGTGTAATCATGTGTGAAGTGGGTAAGAACTTGAAAAGCAAAGGTTGAAACAAATTAAGA
Source organism: Populus ilicifolia (assembly GCA_015708895.1). NCBI lineage: Eukaryota > Viridiplantae > Streptophyta > Magnoliopsida > Malpighiales > Salicaceae > Populus > Populus ilicifolia. Next base: position 12,242 of record SRLM01000857.1, read on the forward strand.
TGGAGAAAGAAAAGGAGATAGAAACTGAATTAATTATAAAGAAGAAACCTCATCTTCCTCCATAAATTAAGAAAATGACTAACACTCTAAAGGTAAGTACTAACTCATTGAATTCTAGTTTTAAAACAATTCCACCATTTTCCTTTGAGTTCTTCTAAGTTTAAGAAAGAGGACAAACAAAAAGAGATATTAGAGGTTTTCAAGAAAATGGAACTCAACATTTCTTTGATTTATGCTATTAAGCAAATTTTCAAGTATGCTAAATTCTTGAAAGAGTTATATATTATCAAAAGAGCATACAAGCTAAAAGGTTACAAAATGATAAATATGAGTGAAGTTGTATCTGTTGTTATTCAAAAGAATCTATCTTTGAAACAAAAAGACCGGGGAGCGTTTACTATCCCATGTGTTATTGGTAATACTATTTTTAAAAGAGTATTATGCGATTTAGGTGCATCTATTAGTGTTATGCCTAAACATGTTTATGATTCTCTTAGTCTTAAGCTTTCATTTAAAACTAGCATTATAATACAATTTGTGAATCATAATTTTATTTATCCACTTCGTGTGATAGAACATGTCTTAGTTAAGATTGATAGTTTGGTTGTTTTATGTGACTTTTATATTCTTGATATGCAACATGATTCTTGTGAATCATTAAACAACTCTTCTATATTGTTTGGGAGATCATTCTTGAAAACTGTCAATACAAAACTTAATTGTGCTAAGGATACTTTGCCCATTTAAGTAGGAGATGAAAAGATTGGATTTAATTTTCATGATGCAATGAAATATCCTTATGACAATCTTTATTCTATTGTATGTTATGATCAAGTTAATAAGTATATGTATCAAGTTTTTTATTTTAATTGTGAGGATGGATTAAGCGTGGCTTTGAGCTATGATTACGATTTATGGAGAGGTATATATGTGTTCCCCAAAACAACCAAGAATTAGCTTTGGCTTTGCAACCTTTGCATACCATTCCTTATGGTAATATCTTTGTTGATTTAGTACTTTCACATAAAAAGCTCTTGCCATTTATTTTACAAGACCCTAAGTTAGAGTTGAAACCTTTGTTTGATAATCTAAAGTATGTATTCATTAGAGACAACAATACACCTTTTGTTATCATAACAAAAAGATTAACATGTGCACAAGAGGAAAAACTTATGAAATTGTTGTGTGATCACAAAATAGCCATTTGATGGACTTTAACAGATATCAGAGGTATTAGTCCCTCGATGTGTATGCATCACATACTATTGAAGGACAATGTAAAACCAATAAGGAAAATGCAAAGGAGGTTAAATCTACCAATGATGGAGGTAGCTAATACAACGATATTATTCAATAGTTTCACCCATATTTAACTAGTGTTTTGCCTATGTTTTATATGTAATATGTCATGATATTCTTTGTTGTATATTTTGAAGGTACTTTTGGATGAAATATGCAAAAAGAAGTAAATTTGAGGTAATTGGTAATTTGACCTTCAGTCGATGTTTTATATAGAGCGTGAGCTCTCCAAGTCAAAATGAAGTGATTCTAATGGCATTAAAAAGCTAACATTCATACCTTTCTGGACATTTAAGGCAAGAAAATAAAATAAAGAAGATCATGAAAATCACAACTTTCAAAGTCAAATCTCACAATCTGCCAATGTTGACCTTTGACCATTCCGACTTGAATATCTAGAGCTATAGAAGTCCAATTGATGCAAACTTAATTTTTTTAGATTCCTGACTCAAAGTTGTATAAACAATTATTGTTTTAGCCAAAAACAATGTCATATAAGGAAGATATGATTTTTTAAAGATAACAACTGAATTCTACCAGCAAACAGGTTTTGTGAAGAAACGAGTTCAAATTATGTTCAAAAGCATCTAAACCAATATCCAATTTTTATTTCAGTAATTTAGCTCTTCTAAGTCAAAGTTTAAAGATTTCATACAAGAGTATTTCTTTTTTTAAGGAAAATAGTTATTAAAGTACTTAAATATAAATTATCCATTTAAAGGAGGACTATTTTATGAAATAAAGACTAGAGCTTCCTATGATATAAAAGAATGAGAGAAGAGAAGAGCGACGACCACCTAAAAAGAGAAAAATACCCCCTCCTCTAAAAAACTCAAAATTATGCATTATTGCTTATTTTTTATTAATTTTTTAACAAATATGCAAGGCTAAATACTTTCTTGGTTGGAAGGACATGAAAACCTTCATATTTTAATAATTATGAGATTTATTCTATCTTTTCATTTCAGTTTATATAATGAATATGTTTGTTCTCCTATGCTTATTTTTTTTATGATTGTTTATTTTAATTGTTAGAACAGACTTTAAGTTATTATTGTAGATAATTTATCGCTAAATTTAATATCAAAACCAGAGTTGTGATATATGAACTTGTGAATCAACTGAGTTTAATAATTATGGTGGATCTATGTTATTAATCTAAGGGAGAATATTCAATCAAATCAAATATAGACTGCAGATAATTATCTTTTCTTGATTAATCAACTTATCTAGTTCTTAAAGCTACCATTGAATTAAATTATTAGTGCAAACACTGTGGCTATTTGATGGTTAGGGTTTGTTATACGGTGGATTCGTTAACTAACCAATGTTAAGAAGGGATAAATATTCAGAACATAAATTGATGTTTTGTTTTCATGATCAGTTCTGATTTCTGTAGGTGGATGTGTGTTTGCGATTAAAGTTTGTTCTCTTAATAACTTTCTGATTTTATTTAATTTTGTTTGATAGTTTTCTAATTTCTTTTGCTTTAGCCTAGATAGCGTCCAAAACCCCCTCAAGTTCCATATCATCTAGCACAAAAATCTGACTTTGACCTTCATCGTGGGATTGACCCCTTGCTTGCTCTATATTATCTTGTGTGTTGTGTTTTAAGATAGGGTAATTAATATGTGGGACCGCGACATCGCAACATTTATTAATCAATAATGTTATTTCTTTGATATTTTTTATAGCTTGAAGAAAACAAGTAAAAAGCCAAAACCTTATAAGAAAAATCATTAATTGATATATAAAAACATGATTTAACAAAAACATACGTGAAAAGTGGATTTCTCACCAATTTTAATGTTAAGTGTATATTTGTTTTTCCATGTCCAATAGTTTGCAATGCACCTGTAACATGTATAATTATAAATATTAATTTTATCTAGTTTCTATTACACTATTTTTTCCACACAATTCTTTTTCATGAAATACCTAGTCAACTGCTCATTCAATATTTATATGAAGGATTGATGCTTACTGACCATAGTATCATTGATGCTACAAGTGGAGAGGTATTGCTAGATAAGACACCCGAGGTTATATGCCAATTAATCTCAAACATGGCAGCCAACTCGTAACAGTTTGGCACCCATGGAGACTTTGCAAACAAACGAGTAAATGAGGTAAGTATTTCTAACCTTGAGAATAAAGTTAATGTTCTTACTTCTTTTATGCATTCTTTGGCTTATGGTAATGTATAGTAGGTTAAAGTTTGTAGCATATACTCTTTACAAAGACATGCTTCAGATATGTGCCTAATAATGCAAGAAGATTACATTGAACAAGCTAATTCAGTTGATAGAGCATTTAATGGACAACTTTAGTGTAAGCATGATCCTTTTTCTCACAAGTACAATCGTGGATGGAGAGATTTTCCCAACCTATGGTATAGGAACTGGCTTCAATAAGGCAATCAAGGTGAATAATTCCATCCCCAATATAATTATCAATCAAGACAACCCCCTCCATTTACAAACATCAATGTTATGGGGTCGTCTTCTAGTGATGATCTTTATAAGATGATAAAAACTTTGGCTTATAACATTGTGACCTTGCAACAAAATGTCATGTCTTTTCAACAGGAAACAAGGTTAAGTATTCACAACTTAGAGAAGCAAATGGGGCAAGTAGCTTCAAGTGTGGGGAAATTGAAAGCACAAGTGAATTGAAAATTACACTCTCAAGCATTGAATCCAAAAGAGAATGTTAGTGCAATCATGCTACGAAATGGGAAAGAACTTGAAGAGAAAAGGTCAAAACAAATTGAGAGGGAGGAAGAAAAAGGGATAAAAACTGAATTGAGTATAAATAAAGAACATCCTCCTTCTTCACAAACTAAAACATCGACCAACACTCCAAAGCTAACTCCTCACTCAATGAATTCCAGTTTTAAAACAATTCCACCTTTTCTTGTGAGTTCTTCTAAGTCAAAGAAAGAGGACAAAGAAAAAGAGATTTTAGAGGTTTTCAAGAAATTAGAACTCAACATTCCTTTGCTTGATGCTATCAAGCAAATTCCCAAGCATGCTAAATTTTTAAAGAAGTTGTGTACCACCAAGAGCTTTCATACTAAAAGGTCATGAAATGGTAAGTATAAGTGAAGTTGTATTTGCTATTGTTCAAAAGAATATGCCTTTAAAGCAAAAGGACTCAGGTGTGTTTACTATCCTATGTGTTATTAGTAATGCTATTTTTAAAAGGGCCTTGTGTGATTTAGGTGTATCTATTAGTGTTATGCCCAAACATATTTATGATTTTCTTAGTCTTGAGCCTTTGAATAAAACTAGTATTGTAATAAAACTTGTGGATTGTAGTTTTGTTTACCGACTTGGTGTGATAGAGGATGTCCTAGTCAAGATTAATAGTTTAGTCATTCTATATGACTTTTATATTCTTGATATGGAACATGATTCTTGTGATTCATCAAACAACACTCTTATATTGTTTGGGAGACTGTTCTTGAAAACCGATAATACAAAGATTAATTGTGGTAAAGATACTTTGTCTATGGAAGTAGGAGATCAAAAGATTGAGTTTAATTTTCATGATGTAATGACATATCCTTATAGCAATGTTTATTCTATCATATGTTATATCCAAGTTGAAAAATGCATACAGCAAGTTTGTGATTTTGATAGCGAGGATGGATTAAGCATAGTTTTGAGCTATGACTATGATTTTACCATGATAGAAGAGATGGAGAGGCATATAAATGTTCCCCGAAATATGCATGAATCAGAAGCTTTGCAAATTGTCTATGATGCACGAGTCATTTACCCCATCATGGATAGTTAATGGGTGGCACCTATCTGTTTGGTGCACAAAAAGATTGGAATTACATTGAGAGAAATACAAAATGATGCTGATAAGAATATAAGGATTTACAAAGAAAAGACTAAAAGTATCTGTGACTAAATTATTACAAGAAAAGAATTTAATATTGGAGACAAAGTCCTTATTTATCATTCGCGTTGAAACTTTTTCTTGAAAAGTTAGGTCTTGTTGGATTGGACCCTTTATTGTTTTTAATGTTTTTTCTTATGGTGTTGTTGAAATTACGAGTTTAGAAACCAATAAAGTACTCAAAGTTAATGGGCATCGCTTGAAACCTTTCTATAAAGGTTGGATGGTAGAACTCACTGTTTTTGCGGATTTAGCTGAACCAATTTATGAAGAATAAGCATGCAACATGTCTAACTAATGACATAAAACAAAAGCGCTTACTAGGAGGCAACATAGTACAAAAAAAAATATAGATTTGCTTTCTTTTTCCTTAATCTTTTATTTTTCACATTTTACTTTATTTTTTTATTCTCCTAAATTCCTTTTCTTTTATTTCAACATTGAAGACAATATTGTGTTTTAAGTGTAGGGTTATTGAGGGAATGTTGGTTTTTTTATTTTAGTTTTTTTCATATTCCAAATTTTTTTTCTATATTTGATCTTTTGAACTCTTATTGGTTTATGAGAACATGAATATTACATATAAGAATTAATTGAGATAGATAGAGATATGAATCGAATAAAGGAGTGAGTATGCAAGTTTTAAGGTTTAATTTGTCTAGAAATTGATTTTGAGAATATTTCATGTTGACTTTATAGTGTTATGCCAATACAAGCATTTGAGCCTTTAACATTATATTCTTTGACTGTGTATTTTTCAATGACATTTATCTCTAGAACTTGCTTCATGTCTTGTTGAGATTACATTCGCATTACACACTCCTTATACACGAAGATGATAAAGACATTAGGAATTTTAACCACGAGCCAAAAAACCAACCTAAAGCATATTATCCTTAGTGAGCCCCTTTTAAGTTTGTTTATCTTTTATTTGCTTTATCCATGTATAAGCCTTAACTTTATATATATTTTCCATTTCCCCTAGCTAAGGATTAGTATAGCATATATTTGTGATATTTCATGGAATTATGGTTGGAAATTATGTGAAAAGAAAAAAGAAGTGATGCTTGATGAAAAGATGGGCAAAATTATGAAAAAGAAAAAGAAAAGGAAAATGTTCTTTTATGTTCTTAAGATTTTATGTAGAAAAAGCTTGAAATCAAAAGAAGTTAAGCATTGGTGATTAAATATCATATTTTAGAATACTCTACTTTCTTTGGTTTGAACCTTTTCTTTTACTATCTTTTACCTCACCTTAACCTCAGCATCATTACAACTGGAAAATAAGACCTTTTGATTCATGCATTGTTTGTAGTATATTAGTAATGGAAATGAGATTGAAGATCAAGCTTACGGTAGAACATATTCATTGATTGAATTTGAGAGATTTAAACACATAAGCTTTAAACATATGAGTGTTGGAGTGTGTATCAATGAGGGAACCTATCGCTTTGGCATGTCATAAATTTTATTTAAATCCCGATAATTAATTAAGTTTTGAAGTTTGTATGTAAATAAATTCATGAAAATTTATACTCTTTATCCTTCTTAATTGGTTCTTGTTTAAAATGTATATATTCTTGGAAATTGATGGGAGATTAATCAAATTGATAGATTTGATCTTCAGTTGATGTTTTGGGCAGAACAGAGCTCTAGAGGTCAAAATGAAGTGATTCCAATGGCATTAAAAAGCTAACATTCATACCTTTATCTAAGGTAAGAAAATAAAATAAGAAAGAGCATGGAAATCACAGCTTTTAAAGTCAAATCTCGTAATATGCTAATATTAACCTTTCCAACTTGAATATCTAGAGCTACAGAAGTCCAATTGATGCAAGTTAATTTTTTTGGTTCTTGATTTAAAGGTGTATAAATGCTCAAAATTTCAGCAAAAAACGATGTTAAATGAGAGAGATGATTTTTTAAAATGATAATTGAATTCTACCAGCAAATAGGTTTCGTGAATAAACAAGTCCAAATTACATTATAAAGCATCTAAACCGATATGCAAGTTTTTATTTCAACAATTTAGCTCCTCTAAGTCAACGCTTGAAGATTTCATGCAAATTTATTTCTCCTTTTATAGGAAAATAGTTCTTAAAATACTTAAATGTAAATTGTCTACTTAAAGGAGGACTATTTTATAAAATAGAGATTAGGGTTTCTAAGGATATAAAAAGAATGAAAGAAGAGTAGGAGGATAGCCACCTAAGAAGAGAAAAATGCCCCCTCTCCTCTAAGAAATTCAAAATTATGCATTTTTCCATCTTTTTTATTAGTTGTTCAACAAACATGCAAGGCTAAACACTTTTTCTTAATTGCAAGGACACGAAAACCTTCAGATTTCAATAACTATGAGATTTATTTTATCTTTCTTTTTTAGTTTATATGATGAATATGTTTGCTCTCCTATGCTTATTTTTCCTATGATTATTTATTTTAATTGTTAAAGCAAACTCTAAGTTATTATTATAGATAATTTATTGCTAAGTTTGATATCAACTGGAGTTGTGGTATATGAACTTGTAGAGCAACTAAGTTTAATAATTTTGGTGAATCTACATTACTAATTTGATGGAGAACATTCAATCAAATCAAATATAGATTGCAGACACTTATGTTTTCTTAATTAATCAACTTATCTAGTTCTTAAAGCTACTATTGAATTAAATTACTATTGCAGACACTGTGGTTGTTTAATGGTTAAGGTTAATTATATGGTGGATTCATTAACTAACTAATGTTAAGAAGAGATAAATATTCAGAATATAAATTGATGTTTCATTTTCATGTTCAATTTTGATTTTTATAGGTGGATGTGTGCTTGTGACCAAGGTTTGTTCTTTTGATAATTTTTTGATTTTATTTAATTTCGCTTAATAGTTTTCTAGCTTCTTTTGCTTTAGCCTAGATAGCATCTAAACCCCTCCATGTTGTATATCATCTAGTATAAAAATCTGACTTGAACCTTTCTTGTGGGATTGACTCCTTGCTTGCTCTATATTATTTTGTGTATTGTGTTTTAAGCTAGGGTAATTAATTCGTATAACCGTGACATCACAACCTGAAATTTTAAAATCATTAGTTGCAAGAGTCACTTACCTCATCACGGACAGTAAATGAATGGCGCGTATCCATGTGATGCTTAAAAAGACCAAAATCATGATGGTAATGAACAAAAATGATGAACTCATTCCTACTCGAATCTCGAGTAGATGGATAATATATGTTGATTATAGAAAGCTTAATCTTTTTACACGCAAAGATCATTTCCCATTACCATGCATGGATCAAATGCTTGAGTGTCTAGTAGGTAATTCATTTTATTGTTTTTATAATCAGATTATTATTAACCCCAAAGATCAAGAAAAAACTACATTTACATATCCATTTGGTACATGTGCATATAGGAGAATGCCCTTTAGTCTTTATAATGAATTTCTAACTTTTCAAAGATGCATGATGAGTATTTTTTCTGACTAGTTGGGGTTTTCATGGATGATTCTTTTAATAAGTGTTTAGACAATTTATCTTTAGTTTTGAAAAGATGCATTGAAACTAATCTTGTCTTGAATGATGAAAAATGTTATTTTATGGTAAGACAAGGAATAGTTCTAGTCTTCATATGGATTAGAGGTTGATAACGCAAAAATAGATGTCATTTCATCATTGTCTTACCCCTCATGCGTGAGGGAAGTTCATTCTTTTCTTAGCCAAGCAGGTTTCTATCAATGATTTATCAAAGATTTCTCAAAGATTATAGCACCCTTATGCAAATTATTAGCTAAAAAATGGATTTTACGTTTGATCAACCATGTAAAGATATCCATGATGAGCTTAAGAGACATATCACACGTGCCCTTATCATCCAACCATCGAATTGGGATGAACCTTTTGAGATAATATGCGACGCTAGTGATTATACAGTAAAGGCCATACTTAGGCAAAGAATAGGGAAGAATTTGCATGTGATTGCATATATGTTCCACATGTTGGACGAAGTGCAAATACAACTGAAAATGAACTTTTTACAAGTGGTGTTTGCTTTAGAAAAATTCAAGTTATATTTACTAAGTACAAAAATAGTTGTTTTTACTAACCATGCAGCTTTAAGGCATCTTTTAAAGAAAAAGGAGTCCAAACCGAGATTGATTATGTGGATCTTGCTTTTACAAGAATTTGATCTTAAGATTAAACACAAAAAAGGAGTCAAAAACTATATGGTTGATCACTTGAGCCAATTAAGAATCGAGGATATACAAATCAAAACAATAAGAGAGACATTCTTCGATGAGTAGTTGTATATGTTATATTCATCTACAAGACCATGGTATGCTAATTTGGTGAAGTATTTAGTCACCTAAAAAGATGAGTTACGAGCTGATGCTAAATATTATTTTTGGGAGACTTCTTATCGGTAAAACTTTTGTGTGGATCAAGTAGTTAGGTTATATATGACTGACATGATCAAAAAGTTGATATCTTATCATAAGTGCAGGAGTGTCAAAATAATAAATAACCCAGCAAGACTTGGGTCGAACCATAGAGAAGTTAACTATATAAATAATAATAATAATAATAATAATAATAATTATAATAATAATAATAAGAAAAAGAAGAACAATAACAACAATAACAACAACAACAATGATAGTGATGCTGAAGATGAGTTAAAGAGGACTTTGAGATGTAAGATTAATGTAAAGATTATACAATGATAAAAATAAATATCAAGGTTAGAGGATACACTAATAGTATTAGAGATAGGTAAGGTATAAACTCATTATTATTTATCAACATAATCAACATAATCATCTTATTTACATAACATCATACTTATAAATTTTATCAAGTATTCATGATGCTAACTTATGTTGACAACAAATCAAGTTCCTCTCATAATAACAATGTCGGCTGAAGACTGTGAAGGATGAAGTATTTGATTTATCAAGTGTTACACAATAGAAATCTAGATTAACCATTCAACAACTAATATATTAAGAATTAATAAGTTAAAAATGATAAGATATGTTAATAGCAAGTTGTTTAGGATATATTATACTTATCCTAACACCATTGGTGAAACCTTTTTCACCTTAACATAATTAACTTAGTTAGAAATTATGAAGAAGAAGAACTTAAAGAAACAATATAAGAACATAAACATGATATAAGTTAACTAGTAAAGGAAATGAAAAGTATGAACAAGAGATTAATGAAAGCAAAACTTAAACATTATAAAAATATAAAGAGAGAGAGCAAGAACATGATCTTGATATGAAAAACAAGATGCCTAAATAAATGACAAATGCCTCATTTTATAGACTAAAATTCAGAACTATCCATTTGGTAATTGATAATTGATATAGTAGCCAACTATTGATTAGTGGACTTGGTAGACAACATCACTCATGTACTTTGGCTAGCTAAATAAACATCGATGTAATCAAAATTTGGCAAAGTGTTCTTATGAAAGTTGTTGGAAATTGTTTTTTCCTTCCACCTACCAAATTTCCAATCCTCTAGAGCACTACAATTTGAGATATGTCTAAATTATTAAGCAGTGCTACTAGGGGATGTGGTGGATAGCTCTCATGCTCTTTTCTGGATGAAATCTCATTCCTACCATCTGAATTTGAGCTGGTCTCTCATGAAAGTTGTTGAAAATTATCTTTTCCTTTCACCCACCAAATTTTGATCATTTGAACTTCTAAAACTCCAGTTATAGGTAAAACTCTGAGTAGTGTTTGGGCTTGATTGCAAGACAGATTCAGACTTCTTTTTTATGGCCAAACCTTGAATTTGAAAATGGCAAATTTGGGTATTGTCATATACATGAAAGTTGTAGGCCTATTTCTTATCTTTTCATCCATATAAATTAATATTAAATCCAAGATCTATAGCTCTAGACATGATCCAATGATTGAACAGTGTTTGAATTTGAAGTGAATCGGCATCTCCTTCGTAAGCTTAGCCTTTGCTCTGTCCTTTCACTTCCAATAGTTAATTACAACAATCAAACCTTTGAATTGTGAGAATACCTACATTTAAAATGAGCATTTACCATAAATTAATGGTATCTTATATTATCAGACTTGTTATTATAAAACATGCTCTAGTTAAGGAGTTATTGATACTATAAGTACAAAATGATGATATAAAACTTTGATAAAAATGCACTTTTAAGTACTAATGAGTGCCCTAAAATAAGTTTCATTTTGTTCTCACTTTTTGTCATTCTTATTCTTGTGGTAGGCATTTTAGAGCAAAAATACCGGTATATAAGGTACTGAAAAGTGGTTTATGTTGGCCTTCTATTTTTAAAAATGCCTATTACTTTTGCAAATCATGTGAAAAATACCAAAGAATAGGTAATATCACTCATAAGAATCAAATACCTTTAACAAATATTCTTGTAAGTGAAATTTTTTTTGTTTGGAGTATTGATTTTATGGGTCCATTGTCTTCTTTTTTTTGGGTAAACTTTATATCTTTCTTGCAATTAATTATGTGTCCAAATGGATTGTGGTGAAAGTCCTATGAACTAACAATGTTAAGCTTATTTTAGATTTTGATAGGACTCATATTATTAACAGGTTTGAAATCTCTAAAGCTATCATTAGTGATCGTGACACTCATTTTTTCAGTCATTTAATGGAAGCATTACTTTGCAAATATCATATAACTTATCAAACTTCCACAGCCTACCACCCTTAAAAGAATGGCCAAGTTAAAATTTCAAATAAAAAAATTAGGTCTATTTTGGAGAAGATAGTTTAACCTAACTAATGAGATTGGAGTCTAAGACTTAGTGACGTACCTTAGGCTTATTGAACTGCTTATAAATCACCGATGGAAATGTCACCTTCTAGGATGATTGATGGTAAAGCATTTCATCTACCATTAGAGTTTGAACATAAAGCATTTTGGGCCATTAAACAATGTAACTTAGATTATGATACTACTGAAAGTTGAAATTGCAAGAGTTTGAAGAGATACGAAACTATGCATTTGAGAATGCAAGGATCTACAAAGAAAAGACCAATAGTCTTTAGGATCAAATTACTACAAGAAAAAAGTTTCATATTAAAGAGAAAGTCTTATTTTATCATTATGGTTTAAAACTTTTTCCTAGAAAGTTGAGCTCTCATTGGATTAGACCCTTTGTTATTTTTAATCTTTTTTCTTATGGAGTAGTTGAAATTATAAGTTTAGAAACACAAAGTGCTTAAGATCAGTGAGCAACATTTGAAACCTTTCTATGAAGGTTGGACTACAGAGCTCACCACTTTTGTGGAGTTAGTTGAACTAATCTATGAAGCATGAGTATGCGATGTGTCGAGCCGATGACATAAAAAAATTACTTACTAGGAGGCATCCCAAGACAAAAAGAAAAAAATTCAGATTTGATTTCCTTTTCCTTTATCTTTTATTTTTCATATTTTACTTTATTTTTTTATATTTGCTTTCTTTTATTTCAGCATTGAGGATAATGTAGTGTTTAAAATGTGGAGTATTGAGAAACTTTTGGTTTTTTTTTATTTTTTTTTAAAGGAAAGTTTAAGTTTTATCTTTTGAACTCCCATTAGTTTATAAGAATATAAGTATTACGTATGAGAATTAGTTGAGAGAGATGAAAGTAAAAATTGAATGAATGAGTCTGCATGCAAGTTTGAAAGTGTAATTAGTCTAGGAATTGACTTTGAAAATATATCATATTGACTTTACAGTGTTATACCAATATAAGCTTTTAAGCCTTCAACATTATATTCTTTGATTATGAATTCTTTCAATAATATATATATCTCTAGAACTTCATATCTTGTTGAGATTATATGCAGGGAAGGCATGCTAGTTCTGACCCTCCTTCTCCCTCTTTGTAATTGCACTTTATTTGATCTATAGACATAACGGTGTTGTGGTCCTTGATGCTGCTTTTTCCTTAATGAATATTGAGTTTATGTAGTCTTGTTTTGGGTTTTATAGAATGGTATGATTATATATGTGTTTTTCAAGATTGTAATTATTTATCCAAAGGATTATGTTCCCTTTATTTATATATGTTACTGATTGTAATTATTTATCCAAAGGATTATGTTCCCTTTATTTATATATGTTACTTATACATTCAGACTCGCTAGTCTCTAATTTAGTTTCATTTTGATTTATAAAATTTCTTATGTTTGATAAAAAAAAAACAAATTTATGCAAAGGTATACTAAAATTTCTACCAAAACTTTAGCAGTTTGTCTTATACCAAGAAGACTCAAATTATCGATAAACAACGTGTTACACTTTTATTAACCATTATTCAATCACAACTCAATTATATTGGGTCTCAATTCCAATAACCCACATTAATGCAATCACAATTTCTCAAATATTAATATAATAGAAATGAAATGTTAAATGACACTAAATAAGTAAATAAATATACAACTAAGAAATAAATATATGAAAATATAATTTAAGTTCATACATTCAATTTAAAAGATATTATTATAATTTTAGTCACGACAATTTCTTAAGATACTAGATATATAAGCATTCATTTAAAACTAGATAACAAAAAGATAAAAAGACTTAAGAATCACTCATTTAGTGGGTGTGATAGACCTAAAACAAATATAACATTGGATAATAAATATATATGGAAATGTCTATGTTAAAAATCCTTGATAACATTATTCTCCATATCAAGAACTACTAATCAATTTTCATGTTGATATCAATGTAACCCATTGATGTCATTAACCATTCTTAACCCGAATAGTTAATCAAGTTCAATATCTTTCATGTTCTAGGATGACCATGTTGATATTAGCAAACCCTACTAACATCATTAGTTTCTTGTACTCAATACCAAATAATTAAATCCAAGGAAATTTCGATATCAATGGACTTAATAATAACATTAACTATTTCTAACCGGAATAGTTAATCAAGTTTATTTTCATTTATCATTTGTTCATTAGATGTTCCTCTCTTTTTTGGCAACATTTATATACACAATCCAAAAATTAAACAAATTTTTAAAATTATATACAATTAAAAAGGATATAGGTGTAAAAAACCTACCTACTAGCTCGATTTGTGCTTCTCTACTAATGTTGTGTAGCCTATATGGTTCCTCTTTTATTCAGAGGTATTCCATACTATTTCCAATTCACGGTACATTTCTTATAATAACAACAAATATTGACTTCCTTTCAACAATTTTTCCTTTACGTTTGTGTTTCTCATTACATCCTTTAATATCATTGTTCTTTATTTAATCATAACTAATATTATAAAATTCAATTTTGAACATTGACTATTTCTTTTAAATGCTAAGACATAAAACTACACATTTTCTAAGTTAAAGAAACCTAATTCTGCCTCCAAAGTGTCTATATTTCACATTTTAGTAACTTGTTGAAATTATCAGTAAAGATTATCGTCTAACCTATTCTTATAATTTTTCTATATCTAGTGTTTTAGAATTCTAAATTTAGCAAGGTTAGACTAATCAGAAATCTAACATCTTTGGACATAACTTCTATAAGAAACCTCTTCTAAATTCTATCATTTTTAGACTCAAATCCCTTTTGGAATTTAGAGAGACAAATCTATCTAATTTTCATTAATTATTTAAATGAACATTCAAATATCTTTATTTTCCACTCTTCCTTCCAAAAATAGTAATATGACTAAATATAACCTCCTAAAAATTGTTTAACCTAACTAACTCTTTTTATGTAAAATGGTCAAAACCATTTCAAGAAAATATGCATATTATTGAATTCCACATTTGACATACATTTCAAAACTCCTCTGAGCCATATACTATACATGATAATCAATAGATTCATTTCCACTTTACATAACACATGTTTTCGATTTAGCTTTATAATGACTTTTGTTAGATTTTATGGTTTCTCATTTAAAATCATTCTTTGTATCCTTGACCTTCAAATTGACATTTTATTTTCCCATATAATTCATACCATTCATCTTTTCTTCTTCCATGGCCATTTTGGGTCGAGAGCCCTTTAGAGAAAAACATGGTTTTTCCTTTGCAAAATTTCCTTACTATCAAATCATGATGATTTACTTACCAATAAACCTTCTACAACACATAATTTTTCCATTATTAACATATGAAATCTAAAAAACTCCTCCTTTTTTAACCTTGCCTTGGCCGAAACATGGCCTAAGGAAACCAAGGGTTCCTTTTTTCTTCTCATGCAATAATTACCTTACCTAACCATCACAAGCAATGAAGAAAATCATCAATTCTTCTCTTCCAATTCACTCCCCCAATGGCTAGCCACCTTTGATTTTTTAACCATTAATTTTTCTTTGGTATTTCTACATAATTTCACATTCAACGCAATTTACAATACCCTAATTAATTTAATTCCACACAATTCTACATTCCTTCCAAATTCAACTTAAGAACCCTGACTTAAATTCAAGATTAATACACCACTTCCTAATCAAATTCAAATTAGTTTACATAATCAAGTTTAAGGCACCTTACCTGGTGATAAATTGGACTTCAATCCTTAACCGGTTAAACAATTCTGACTCCTCTATTTTTGCACACCATTCGACCCTCTCTTTCTTTTCCTCTCATAATTTCTTCATTTGTTCCTTGTTAATTTCCTTACTTAATGATGATTTCCATACCAATAGATCTAAATCTTGTATAAACCTAACAAATTTTGGTGTTTCTCTCATAATTTTTGGTGGAAAATAAAAAATTTCTCTCCTTTTTGTTTCCATTGTTGCTGTTGTTGGCCTTAGGAAGAAGAAAATGGAATATTTATAATTTTTAAATTACACTTTGACCCACTTACTTAAGTATTTTATTTTTGACCCCATTCCTTTTTTTCATTTTACAATTTGAGATATACCCTCTCTTTTTTTCTTTTATAATTCCACCCCTTAATATTTGAGTTTAATTTGTTTTTCTTATATTTAACCTTACCCTCTTTATCTCCAAGTTAATTTAAAGTTTTTTTCATCGATATTATTTTCAATTTATGTAAAAGTTTATTCTTAAGGTTTATAATAAAAAAGCCACAATGGCTAGGTTTTTTAATGGATTAAATAAATATATTGCTAATATGGTGGAATTGCAACATTATATGGTGATTAAGAATATGGTATACATGGTTGCAAAAATGGAGAAATAGTGAAAGAGAAAAGGTAATGTAAAACCTGGTGGATATTCATGTTCCTTTTCGAGTTAGAAATTGATTTTTAGGACAGATAGTAATGCACAAGTGAAACCAATGACTACACCTAAAGTAGTTGAACCTTTATTTGTTAGGAAGTAAGTTGTAACTTTGGAGGAAAAGGGAAAAAATATTGCTCAACTAAAGCATAAGCAAGAGATTACGTATTTTTTATGTCAATAGCTTGGGCATTATACACATAAATGTCTACATAAGAGAATTATAATTATAAGAGATAATGGTAAGATGGAATTGGTTAATAAGGATGATTTAAAGGGGATGACAAAGCTTGATGATTGTAGTGATGTGAAGTATATTATGTAATGAGAATCCTTGGTTATAAAGAGATCTTTAAGTGTTCAGGTTTATGAAGAAGATCTAGAGAAACAAATGAAGAATATATTTCAAAGGAGATGCTATATTTATAATAAGGTATATAGTATGATAATTGATAATGGTAGTTGTATTAATGTTGTTAGCTCAACTTTGGTAAAAAAGTTGAACTTGAATATATCTAAACATAATAATCCATATAAGTTTCAGTGGTTGAATGAATATAAAGAAATTAGAGTGGCTAAGTAGGTTTTGGTTATATTCATAGTAGGAAAGTTTAAGGATGAAGTTGTATATGATATTGTTCTTATTCATGCTTCATACCTATTGTTGAGGAGAACTTAACAGTTTAATAGGAAGGTCAAGTATAATAGATTTGAAGATTTCATCAAAAAACAAGCATAGGGAATGCCGAAAGTGGAGAGAAGTAAGGGTGAGAAAAGAAGAGTGTGTAAAAAAATAGAGAAATACCTTT
The DNA here is from genome assembly GCA_015708895.1 of Populus ilicifolia. NCBI lineage: Eukaryota > Viridiplantae > Streptophyta > Magnoliopsida > Malpighiales > Salicaceae > Populus > Populus ilicifolia. The sequence goes on from SRLM01000857.1 coordinate 29,480, forward strand.
TTTATGCAAAATAAAGTCAAAGTAACCTTACCCATGCTTATCATTCCAATAAGTTTATTGATTAGTATTTAAAGTTGCATTTTTATCAAGATGTTATATTATTATTTTGTACTTAAAGTATCAATAACTTCTTAACTAAAGCATGTTTTATAATAGCATATCTAATAATATAAGATACCTTTAATTAAGGGGTGTTATAATATCTAATTCCCTAGAGTTAACTAACTAGGAAGTTATTGGTCCAACGCTTGTTATATGGGTTAAGGAAAAAAGATTAAGGAAATCAAACATTGCATTATCTACAAATTAGTATCGGCAACCCGAGTTACTAAGCTCGTAGAGGTGTTTCAACACCTAATGCACTAAGACCAACTAGTCTAGGAATCATTAGCTGAAAGCTCATTACATGGTTTTTTAAGTTATATGTGTGTGTGTGTATATATATATTAAAAAATAAGAAAAAATAATAATAATAATCCTAACCCAAGAAAGTTAACCGTAAACATTAGAACAATTTATTTTTTCTTCCAAGAAAAGCCCCATAACTATGTGTTGATATATTGAGCACAAAAGAAAAGTTTATTAATATCTTGTTTAAGAAGTATTGAGCAGACATATAATTTTAATGAGAGTTTATTTATATGGATAGATTAATGGAAGTTAAATGATGAATACCTTGCTTTATGAAATTTAAATTTTTTTTCTATTTTAACGATTTAGTTACTAGGGACTAATAATAAGCTGGTTAGGGGGTATGATTAGTACTTAAAAGTGTATTTTTATCAAGGTTTTATATCATTATTTTGCACTTAAAGTATCAATAACTCCTTAACTAAAGCATGTTTTATAATAGCATATCTAATAATATAAGATACCTTTAATTTATGATAAATATTCATTTTAAATGCAAACCTATCATATAAATAAAAGGATTGATTGATGAATTTAAGAACTGAAATTGAAAGGATAAACAGATGACTAAACTTAGAAAAGAGATGGTGCAGTCCAAACCGGAATATTGTTCGATAATTAAGTCATATCTAGAGTTGTAGTTCTTGAATTTAGGTTTACTTTATATGGATGGAAAGGTAAGATATAGGCCTACAACTCTCATATGGAGCCTAAGATTTAAAAAGGCCATTTTCAAGTCCAAAATATAGCAACAACAAAGAAGTCTGAATCTATCCTATAGCCCGCGTACTGTTTAGTTTTTAGACCATATTTGGAGTTCTAAAAGTCCAAATAACCTCCGTTTTTTTTTCTAAAAAACTAAGACAATTGCTATAACTTTTATATTTTCAAGTGGTTTCAATTTTAACGTTATCAATGATGTTTTGGGCAGATAATAGAAGATAAGGATTGTCACCAAGTTAAGAGTTGGCCACCCACTCATCAATTAGTCATCAAATCAATAGTTTCCAATTTTGGCCTATAAAAGGAGGCATTTGCCATGCATTTAGGCATCTTGGTTTCCAGATCAAGATCATGCTCTTGCTTTCTCTCTTTGTATTTTTTGTATTGTTTATGTTTTACTGTCATTAATATCAAGTTTATGTCTTTCATTTTCATTCCTTTACTTAGTTAACATTTATTTTATTTATATTCTTATTTTGTTTATTTATTTTTTTCTTTTATTATGTTTAGTTAAGTTTATTATGTTAAGGTGAAAATGCTACACTAATAGTGTAAGAATAAGTATAGTATAAACTTAATATGGACTTTAATGTTTGATATTAACATGTTTCGTATTTGTTATCTTGTTCTCTTTAATACTTTGCTTGTTAAATGACTAATCTAGATTTATATTGTATAACACTTGATATAACAAATGATTGGCACTTTCATAGCCCATACTATATGGTATAACTGACACCTGAGCTATGAAAGGAAATTGATTTGTTGTTAACATAAGTTATAATCATGAATGGTTGACAAGATTTACAAGTATTAGCATTAATCGATTAAGATAACTAACATAATCATGTTAAAAATTTATAATCTAATTGAAACCTCCTTTATGTGTAGTTTCCAATTGAATAATAAGAGTTTATACTATACTTGTTTGACGTACCATTAGTGTATCCTCTAACCTTGATATTTATTGTTATCATTGTTTAATCCTTACATTAATCTTCCATCTTAAAGTTTTCTTCAACTTCTTCTTCTTCTTTATTAGTATTATTATTATTACTACTACTATTACCACCACCACCACCGTTATTATTACTATTATTATTGTTATTGTTATCGTTATTATTATTGATGTTGTTGTTATATTATTGTTATCTATAATTTATAAAATTAACCTCCTTGTGGTTTGACCTCGCTCTTGCCGGGTCATTTATTACTTCGACACTCCTGCACTTGGAAGAAGACATCAATCTTTTGATTGTCACTTATGATCATAATCTTGTATAAGGAGGCATATTTGAATTCTTATAATTTGAATTCTTATATTCCCAATGTTACTAAAGTTCTTTTGTATAAATTTAAAGATATCTTACTTGAAGAGATCCACGGTGATTTGTGACCAATTTGAGGGATTAGACATCAAATTGATTTTGTTCCATGAGCATCATTTCCAAAGCAGTCAACTTATAGAATTAATCCTAACGAGACTAAAGAGCTTAAAAGGCAAGTAGAAGAAATGATGATGAAAAGGTATATTTGGGAAGGTACGAGTTTTTGTGTAGTTTTGGTGTTACTTATGCCTAAAATTCACAATACTTAGCGTATATGTGTTAATGTTAGAGTTATTAACAACAATACAGTGAAGTGTAGACAACATATCTCTAGATTATATGATATGCTTGATGAGTTGTATGTTTCTTCTATGTTTTCTAAAATTAATTTGAAAAGTGGTTATCATCAAATTAGAATGAAAGAGGAAGACAAATGGAAAACATTGTTCAAAACTAAATATGAATTATATAAATGGTTAGTACATTCATGAGATTAATGAATCATGTATTGAGAGTTAATTGGAAAATTTATTGTTTTTTATTTTGATGATATCTTGATTTATAAAAAAAGGATTAGATGACAATATTAATCATTTAAGGCAAGTTCTTGCAATACTTCAAATAAAAGATTATATATTAATATAAAGAAATGTGATTTTTGAATGGAATGAATTGTGTTCTTATGTTATTCTGTTAGTGCAAAAGGGATTGAGATGGATGAGGCAAAGATCAAGGTTATTCAAGAATGGCCTACACCTCTGAAAATAAGTGAGGTAAGAAGTTTTCATGATTTAACTAAATTTTATAAAGATTTGTCAAAGATTCTAGTACTCTAACTACAACTTTGATTGAAATTGTAAAGAAAATGGTAGGATTTAAATGGAATGGTGATCAAGAAAAGGCTTTTAACTTGTTAAAAGAAAGGTTAGTTTTGGCCGCATTGCTTTCTTTTCCTGACTTTACAAAATCTTTTGAGATTGAGTGTGATGCCTCGGGTATAGGTATTGGAGCAGATTTCATGCAAGAAAAGTTGCTTATAACCTATTTTAGTGAGAAACTTAATGGAGTAACTTAATTATCCAACATATGATAAAGAGTTATATGCATTAGTGAGAACCTTAGAGACTTAACAACATTATTTTTAGCCTAATAGGTTTGTTGTAATACTCTATGCTTTCATATGTAATTATAAATATTTTTTCTATGATTTGATATGTAAAAATATGAATGATTTACTTTTTTTTTTACATAGTTCTCATATAAAAATCTACCAAAATTTTAGCAAAATCTCCCTTATACCAGGAGTCCCAAGTTATCGATATATACTCTGTTTACATTTTTAATATCTCGCATTTCATAACTCAATCATTTTAGGTTTCAATCCCACGAACATCATCATCATAACCATAACATTTATAACATACATTAAACAACAAATATCATTATAGAGGAATAAATGAGATAAACACATATGCGTGAAACATGATTTATATGAATTTCAGAGTTAAGTTCATCTATTCAAGTTTAAACATCAATTATATAAATTAAGTTATATAAATATTTTAATATTTCAAGATACAAGGACATTTGAAATGTGAATATCGTCCATGCTATGGTCTTGAAATAAAAAACATATTATTAAAATATGAATATCACTATAAGTATAATAACACTAATATCCAACAATTTAAAAAGGCAAACATGTATTCATATTCTATGCACTTCTCCATTTTTGTTTCTATTGGAACTCTTTATCATTCAATTATTAAAACCATTTTATCTTTCATTTTCTACTTTCATTCAAGATTTCATAAAATCAACCACAACTATTTCTACCTAACTCATTATTAATGCCAATTTCACCGATATCAACATCACCTCGTAAGCGTCGCTACTTAGTAATCCCCTTACTTGGAACCTTAACATACACTAAATGTTTGCTAGATGATGCATGGTAATCCCCTTACCGAGGATCCTAAAATACATTAAATATATGTTAGTCCATGTGACATGACTAAAAGATTGATGTCTTCTTCCAAGTACAGGAGGTCGAAGTAATAAATAACCCAGCAAGACTAAGGTCAAACCACAGGGAGGTTAATTGTATAAATTATAGATAACAATAATACAACAATAGCAATAAGAAGAACAATAGTATCAACAACAACAACAACAACAACAACAATAATAATAATAATAATAATAATAATAATAATAAAAGTTGATGAGAACTTTGAGATGGAAAATTAATGTAATGATTAAACAACAATAACAACAAATATCAAGGTTAGAGGATCCACTAACGGTATGTCAAGCAAGTATAGTATAAACCAAGGGTGTTCACGGTTCGGTTCGGTTTAACCTAAAAATACAACCAACTGGAAAATAATATTCTTTATTAATACAACCCGGACCAAACCGAGAATTGGTTCAGACCAAAATGGTTTTGTTCAGTTTTGGTCAGTTTTTTAGCAAAAAAAATAGAAAAACCAGACTGTTATATGGTAAGAGTGATAACCATTGTTCACTCGCTTCCCCTTCCCCTTTCAGATGATGTTAAAAAATATTTGTATATTGATAATCAAACTATACAATTTTGACATAAGAAAATAACTCCTAGAAGCCTTGAATAGGCCAACAATTTCTCCTCAACAAGCTCTTTTGTTATTGCATCCATCTTCATCCTCGAGAACTCGTCAATCTTGAGTCCTGACATTGTCATGATCAAAGGATTCAATCTCTAATGAAAAAGTAAAAGGAAGTAGAGATTACCCTGCACAATAGACCATTTGCTCTTCTCGCAAGTAACTACAAAAGAGCATACAAGGCCAGGTTAAATCCTATAAGATCTATCAGAATATACCCCCATGGAAACCCATGTTCCTTGAAAACAAGATACAAGGAGAAACAAGATAAATTAACCAAAAAGGTTGTCTTATGATCTGCAAGGAGAGCTTGGATAACCATTGTTCACTTGTTTTTGGGGAAAGGGGAAGGGGGTGGGGTGGTTGTGAAAGGTGAAGGGGAAAAGGGGAAGGGCGTAGGGTGGCTAAGAAAAGGGAAGGGAAGGCTGGAAAGGGAGAGGGGGTGGTGGCTGGAAAAGAAAAAAGTGATTTAGGGTTAAGAATGGTTGTTTTTATACCCTTTTTTTAACTGGTTTGGTCTGATTCAATCAGTTGAAGTTGCTTTAAATTAGAACTGAATCGGACCGGGTGGTTTTTTTAATTGGTTTATTAGTTTTTTTTATCGGTTTGGTTTTTTCAGTTAAATTTTTCTTGGTTTTTTTATTTAATTGGTTGGTTAGTTTTTTTGAACACCCCTAGTATAAACTCTTATTATTCAATTGAAAACCACACATAAAGAAGGTTCCAATCAAATTATAAATTGTTAACATGATTACATTAGTTATCTTATTTGATTAATGCTAATACTTATAAATATTATCAGGCATTCATGATTATAACTTATGCTAATAATAAATCAAGTTTCTTTCTTAGCTCAGATGTCGGTTATACCATACAGTATAGGCTATGAAAGTACCAAGTATTTGTTGTATCAAGTGTTATACAACATAAATCTAGATTAATTATTTATCAAACAAAGTATTAAAGAGTGAACAAGATAACAAATACAAAACATGTTAGTATTAAACATTAAAGTCCATATTAAGTTTAAACTATACTTATTTGTACATCATTAGTGTAACCTTTTCACCTTGACATAATAAACTTAGCTAAACATAATAAAAGAAAGAAAAATAAACAAACAAAATAAGAACAGAATAAGATAAAAGTTAACTAAGTCAAGGAATGGAATTGAAAAACATAAACTTGATATTAATGAATGCAAAACTTAAGCATTACAAAACTACAAAAAGAGAGAGTAAGAGTATGATCTTGATCTGGAAACCAAGATGCCTAAATGCATGGAAAATTCCTCCTTTTATAGGCCAAAATTAGAAACTATTGATTTGATGATTAATTGATGAGCGGGTGGCCAACTCTTGACTTGGTGACAATCTTTATCTTCTTTTGTCTGCCCAAAACTCTATTGATAACATCAGAATTGAAACGACTTGAAAACATGAAAATCGTAGAAATCTTAGCTTTCTAGAAGAAAAAAAAGGACATCATTTGGACTTCTAAAACTCTAGATATGGGCTAAAAATTGAATAGTGTTTGGGCTATAAGATAAATTTGGACTTCTTCATTGTTGCTACAATTTGGACTTGAAATAGCCTTTTTAAATCTTGGACTCCATATGAAAGTTGTAGGCCTATGTCTTATCTTTCCATCCATATAAAATAGACCTAAATTCGAGATCTACAATTCTATATATGACCCAATTACCGAATAGTTTTCTGGTTTGGACTACACCAGCATCTCTTTTCTAAGTTTGGTAATCTCTTTGTCCTTTCAATTTCAGTTTTTAAACTCATCAATCAATCCTTTCATTTATATGATAGGCCTGCATTTAAAATGAACATTTACCATAAATTAAAGATATCTTATATTATTAGATATGTTAGTATAAAACATGTTTTAGTTAAGGAGTTATTAATACTTCAAGTGCAAAATGATGATATAAAACCTTTATAAAAATGCACTTTTAAGTACTAATCACCATGCTTCATAGGTTTTAATGCATGGTAATCCCTTTACCTTGGATCTTAACATAGACTAAATGTATGTTAGTTCATGCCTATTAGACATCGATGCTTAGTGATCCCCTTACTTGGAATCCTAGCATATACTAAATGTATGCTAGTCCATGTATGGTGATTCCCTTACCTAGAATCATAACATATACTAAATATATGCTAGTTCATTCCCTATGGGCATCGATGCATGGTGATTCCATTACCCGGGATCCTAACATACATTAAATGTATACTAGTCCATGCCAATTTCATCCATTAATATTATCATTCTATGTCCAACTATAGTTATGATTATAAATTTTCATTTTGAATATGGCTTGTTTCTTTTCAAAGCTAAGATATAATATCACATGTTCTCCGAAGGGAAAGGACCTAATTTTTCACACTTTAACATGTCTAAATAGTCGCTTTGGCAACTTTTTGAATTTGCTAGCAGAGGTCATATTCCAACCTCTCATATTTTTTTTATTATATCTTGAGTTCTAGGACTCCGTTTCAAGCATGGTTTGTTTCATCAGAAAGTTAAGACACTAGGCTACAAGTCTTATGAGGGAGGATAACTCATTTCTACCATTCAAGAGACTCGAATTATTCATCAATAAATCAGACCTACTACCATATAGGGTCTATCATGACCTAGTTTTGATTGGTGACCTATAACTGAAGTATTATAGCTCCAAATTGAGTAAAACTAGTTTTCTTAATTAGTCAACATCCAAAACTACAATTATTGTAAGGAAGATGATCCTAATTTTTCCACATCCTCCTACTTAAATTCTCTCCATAAGTCAGGAGACGAATCTGTCCAGATTCATCAACCTTTTCATTTACACACAACATCCATAATTCAACCTTTTCTCTTTATCTCAACCCCTAGCCATATCACATACCGTATAAAAGTGTCAAAATACCTTTTTAAAAGCAAATTTATCTGAATTAATTCATCTATACTATTGTATGAAAGGTACTTTTATTCCTTCCAATAATATCATCACAAGATTGATACATATCAATATATATAGGCACTTGTATCCATCCCACTTATATCATTATCCATCCCAATTTTATCATAAGTAGTTGATACACATTAATGTATGTAAGGTACTCATATTCATTCCTATATTTATCAAAGCAATAAAATAATAAATTCTAAAATTTATTAATGAGTTTACAAAAATTAAAAAGATAGGGTGCGATGCACCTAACTGTATGACACGACTAAAATATTGATGTCTTCTCCTAAGTGTAGCAGTGTCAAAATAATAAATAATTTGATAAAACCGGGGTAGAACTACAGGGAGATTAATTGTATAAATTATAAAGGACAATAACAAAAACAACAACAACAAAAACAACAACAACAACAACAACAACAACAACAACAACAATAATAAGATTAAAAGAGGGAGAAGAAGAAAAAAAAGATGAGAACTTTGAGATGGAATATTAATGTAAGGATTAAACAATGATAATAACAAATGTCAAGCTTAGAGGTTCCACTAATGGTATGTCAAACAAGTATAGTATAAACTCTTATTATTCAATTGAAAACCACACACAAAGGAGGTTCCAATCAGATTATAAATTGTTAATATGATTACATTAGTCATCTTATTTGATTAATGCTAATACTTGTAAATTTCATCAAGCATTCATGATTATAACTTATGTTAACAACAAATCAAGTTCCTTTCATAGCTTAGGTGTCGGTTATACCATATAGTATGAACTATGAAAGTGTCAAGTATTTGTTGTACCAATTGTTATATAACATAAATCAAGATTAATCATTTAACCAGCAAAGTATTAAAGAGTAAACAAGATAACAAATATAAAACATGTTAGTATCAAACATTAAAGTCCATATTAAATTTACACTATACTTATTCTTACACCATTAGTGTAACCTTTTCACCTTGACATAATAACCTTAGTTAGACACAATAAAAGAAAGAAAAATAAATAAACAAAATAAGAATATAAATAAAATAAAAGTTAACTAAGTAAATGAAAGGCATAAACTTGATATTAATAAAAGTAAAGCATAAACATTACAAAAAATACAAAGAGAGAAAGCAAGAGCATGATCTTGATCTGGAAACCAAGATGCTTAAATACATGGCAAATGTCTCCTTCTATAGGTCAAAATTAGGAACTATTGATTTGATGACTAATTGATGGGTGGGTGACCAATTCTTAACTTGGTGACAATCTTTATCTTCTCTTGTCTGCCCAAAACATCATTGATAACATCAAAATTAGAGCCACTTAAATACATGAAAGTTGTAGGAAATTATCTCAGCTTTCTTGTGTAAACAATTCAGGTCATTTGAACTTTTAGAACTCCAAATATAGATCAAATACCGAATAGTACTCGGGCTAGAAGACAAATTCGAACTTCTTTTATTACTATAAGTTAGACTTGACAATGGCCTTTTTAGATTTTAGGCTCCATATGAAAATTGTAAGCCTATGTCTTACCTTTCCATCCATATAAAGTAGACCTAAATTTGAGATCTATAGCTCTAGATATGACCCAATTACCGAATAGTGTTTTGGTTTAGATTGATCCAACATCTCTTTTTTAAGTTTAGCTATTTTTTTGTCCTTTCAATTTCAGTTCTTAAATTCATCAATCAATCCTTTCATTTATGTGATAGGCTTGCATTTAAAAAAGAAAATTTACTATAAATTAAAGGTATCTTATATTATTAGATATATTATTATAAAACATGTTTTAGTTAAGGAGTTATTGATACTTCAAATACAAAATGATGATATAAAACCATGATAAAAATACACTTTTAAATATTAATCACACACCCCCCAACCAGCTTATTACTAGTCTCTAGTAATCAAAACGTTAAAATAGAAAAACAATTTGCAAATTCCATAAAGCAAGGAAGTCATCATTCAACTTCCATTAATCTATCCAGATAAACCAACTCTCATTAAATTTATATATCTGCTCAATGCCTCTTAACAAGATATTAATAAACCTTTCTTTTATGCTTAATATATCAACACATAATTATGGAGCTTTTCTTGAAAGAAAACAAAATTGTTGTTCTAATGTTTAAGGTTAACTTCCTTGGATTGGGATTATTGTTTTTTTTTCTTTTTTTAAATATATATACATATAACTTAAAACATCATGCATCTTTAACCCATGTAACGAGCTTTCAGTTAATGACTTCTAGACCAGTTGGTCTTAAGGCATTAGGTGTTAAGACACTCCTACGAGCTTAATAACTTGGGTTGCAGATATTGATACATAGATAGTGCAATGTTGGATTCCCTTAAGCTTTTCTCCTCAATCCATATAACAAGCATTAGGCCAATAACTCCCAAGTTAATTGACTTTAGCGTATTAGGTGTTAAAACACCCTTTTGGGCTTAATTGCTTAGATTATGGAGGCTACGAAACCAAACTTATCTATATTTTTATTATCATCATTTCATTTTTTTTCTTCTTTTTTTAAATTATATACTATCCATTTTTTCTTAGTTGTTACCTTTAACAAAAGAACACAAATAATGTAATAATCCATTATGCAACCCACAATCATATGTTTAAAGTGTGTGCATAAATTAAAGTTTAAGAATACATGTTAAATAATTTTATGAGTAGAATTAAGTGATAATAATGTGAGAGTTTGTAAATCTGAATATTTCAAGAAACATTATGATAGACCTTGTTACGAATGGTTACTAAGATGCGTCTCAAGAGTCATAAAAATTTCTCCTTACTCTGTCATCATAGTAACAACAATTTTACACATGCTTTATGAAATACAAAACACAGTTAGTTTTTTTTTAAGCTATTACCCTCTCCCCCCAATAAAAATGAGACATTGTCCTCAATGTTCTAAGATAGAAAGATAGAGTATAGAAGATATCACCTAAAATAACTAACACTGACAAACCTGAAATACACTGAAACAAATATAAAAAATAACAAAACACAATAATAAAATGAAAAAAATTACAAATGAAGACTCAAGTCTAATCTAAGCTTTTTACGGCTTTCCTTAGATGACCAATTTATGCGATTCATGGAGGGATCAATCACAGGAATGAAAGATTTAGTTGGTCAATCAATTGTTCAACAGTAGTAGTAGAGATTATGATTTGTCGTGCAGAAGATGTTAGAAATTCTTGTTCCACAGCATGATCAAAAAAAGACAACAACTTATCATAATAACTATTAACATTTAACAAACCTATGGATTTATGGTAAATGTGCAGTTGGGCCCAAGAGAAAATATAAAAGATCTCTTTCAATGTGCCTGGAACACCTAGTAAAGCAATGAAGGCATCAACATGATTAAACATTGCATTCATTCAAGCCAACATTGTGGAGACTTGAAGTTCCTCTCCAATTGTTTTTCTAATGATGTCCGCTTATGCCAAAGCTTCGGGGATGACCTCTAAAACTTGACTACCTCCTAAAAATACAGCTATTGACATACCTCTCATTAACCTAAGATTGCCTCTCCTATACATTAAATGAATCTTTCTCTCAGGTAGCACCTGACCAAGATGATTTGCTAATTCTAAAAACTCTTTTTCTTTTCCAAGACTAGATCCACTAAAAACACAAATATTTCTTATATAATGACTTGATCAACTTGCCATTTCCACACACTTCTATATTTGTTGAATGTATAGGTTAAGTAAAAATGAAAGAAAAAAAGAGAGGATTTTATAGATGAGAAATTAGAAAGGTAATCATATCACCTATATATAGGCCAGCTGGAGTCTCACACAGACACACTTTCTCTTTATTTAGTTATTTATTTACTTTTGAAAAAGCATGTACATATACAGGTAGTTGTGATTGTGGCTCACATCTTCCCTTGGTTTTACATCCAAAAATGGCTTAAATGCCCTTTATTGGTGGGGATAGGCTTCGCATCCAGTTTTCTTAAAAATTGGCAAACAGGGTCTTTTTTAGTCAGATTTCCAAGACTAAGTCGAGCATGTTCTTTATAAAATAGTGGCTATAAATCATGAATTGCACGATGCACATCTCCACTAGGAAGCGTCTCAAGAGTCAATAGAAGATTATTTAAAGACTCCTTACTCAGGCCATCCTTAATGAATTGTATTTTATCTTCACAGTTTATAGATACCATTCCTACAGAATGACATTGTGCATTACAAGTCCATCTAGCACATCAATGATAGACTTTCAGTCATTTTGCACGTCGTTTCTTTGCAAAAGTGTTTTTACTTATTCCAAGCATGTGTGAAATGAAGGAATTAGAGGACTCACTTGATAATCAGACATTTGCTTCAATCAACCAGCGAATATCTTCAGGAATTCCATGATTCATTAACAATCTCAATCTTGCACATCTAGCAATGTAAATTTTTGTAATCACATTCTAAGACAGAGCGGTAAAATACTTTTTTAATTTTTCAATATTAGTGTCTATTTTCAAATGAGAATTGAAAGAGAGATTCAAAGAATTGCATAAACATATACACAGATATCAGTTATTATAGGAAATTGAAAGAACCGACTTAAGTCACGGAGTACCGTTAGCAAAAATCACTTAAAAAGAAACACAAAAACAATGTGAGAAAAAATCAATCTTTATATACAAGATCACTCAATTTAATAGAGTTATTTTCAACTGAAAAATTATCAAAATAAACTTTCAAATGATGTCCATTTACCTTGAAAACATTAACATTCTTTGGATTCTCGATATCACAAGCCCTATATGGATACATATGTTTCATAATACAAGGACCGCTCCATCTTGATCTTAATTTTCTAGGAAATAAATGCAGTCAAGAATTATAAAACAAGACTTTTTTACCAACATTGAATGTTTTTCTCAGTATTTTCTTATCATGAAACTCTTGGATTCTTGCTTTATGAATTCTTGAATTTTCATATGCATCATTTCTTATTTCCTTAAGCTTATTTATTTGTAATTTTCATAGTTGACTAGCATCATACAGATTTGAATTGAAAGCTTTAATAACCTAATAAGCTTTATGTTCAAGTTCCACAAGCAAATGATAAGGTTTTCTATAGACTAGTCTATAAGGTGACATACCTAATGATGTTTTATAAGCAGTTCGATGAGCCCAAAATGCATCATTAAGTTTTAAAGACCAGTCTTTTCTATTAGGGCTCACTGTTTTCTCCAAAATGTGTTTGATCTCCCTATTAGCAATCTCTACTTGTCCACTTGTTTGAGGGTGATAAGGGGTGGCAACTTTGTGTGTGATTCCATATTTTTTCATTAAAAACTCAAATGGCTTGTTGCAAAAATGTGTTCCACCATCACTTATTATGGTTCGAGAGACTCTAAATCGACTCAAAATATTTTCTTTCAAAAACTTAATCACTATTTTATGATCATTGTTTCAACTTGGAATTGCCTCTATCCATTTTGAAACATAATCTACTGCGACTAATATATATAAAAAACCAAATTATGGAGGGAATGGACCCATGAAATCTATACCTCAGCAGTTAAAGATCTCAATAATAAAAATAGGATTTAAAGGCATCATATGACGTTTTGAAATAGATCTCAACTTTTGACAATCCTCACAAGTCTTGCATAATACATGTGAGTCCATGAACATGATGAACCAGTAAAATCCACTTTGTAGGATTTTTGCAATTGTCTTTCTTAATGAGAAATGACCCCTACATGCCTTAAAATAACAAAATTTAATGACACAACTTATCTCATTGTCAAGAATGCATCTTTAAAATATTTGATCAAGATAATATTTGAATAAAAAAAGGTTATCCTAATAAAAGTTCTTCACTTTGTTCAAGAACTTTCTTTTATCTTGGGTACTCTAATGAGTTGGCAATTGTCCTGAAACAAGAAAATTGACAATATTAGCAAACCAAGGCATTATAGAGATGGAAAGTAAAGATTTATCGAGAAAGTAGTCATCAATTGGTGTGAAGTTAGTTTTTGAATTTGTTGTCAATCTTGACAAGTGATCTGCAACAACATTTTCGTTGTCTTTGTTATCTTTTATTGTGATATCAAATTCTTAAAGTAATAAAATTCACCGTACCAATCTAACCTTAAAATCTTTCTTAGAAAGAAGATATTTCAATGTTGCATGATCACTAAAAACAACAACAGGTGAGCCAATAAGATAAGACCTGAATTTTTCACATGCAAATACTACCGCAAGTAATTCTTTTTCAGTGGTGGTATAATTCATTTGAGCATTATTTAAAGTTTTACTTGCATAGTAAATCATATAAGGTTTCCTATCTTTTCTTTGTCCTAAAACAGCACCTATGGTATAATCACTAGCATCACATATTATCTTAAAAGGTAATGACCAAAAGGGAGGTTGAATGACAGGAGTATAAGTAAGCAAGTTTTTAAGTTTAACAAAGGCTTCTTCACAATGTTCAGTCCATTCAAAAATAATATCCTTTGTTAGAAGGTTACTTAAAGACTTAGATATTACACTAAAATATTTGATGAACCTTCTATAAAAACCAGTATGTCCTAGGAATGATCTAACATCTTTAATATATTTTGGTGTTGGCAAGTTCACAATTAACTCGATTTTAGATTTGTCAACCTCAATTCCTTTTGATGAAATAATGTGACCAAGTACAATGTCATTTGTTACAATAAAGTGATATTTTTCCCAATTCAGCACAAGATTATTCTTTTCACACCTGGTCAAAACCTTTTCTAAGTTGGTCAAACAATCATCAAATGAATCGCTAAAAACAGAAAAATCATCCATAAAAATCTCAAGAAAATGTTCAACTATATCACTAAACATACTAAGCATGCATCTTTGAAATATGGCTGGTGCATTACATAATCTAAAAGGTATCCTTTGATATGCAAAAGTACCAAATTGACATGTGAAAGTAGTCTTCTCTTGATCTTCCAATGTAATTTCAATTTGGTTATAACCCGAATAGCCATCTAGGAAACAATAAAATTCATGACCTGCAACTCTTTCTAGGATTTGATCCATAAAAGGTAGAGGAAAATGATCTTTTCTAGCCATTGAATTAAGTTTTGTTTAGTCAATGCACATGTGCTAACCAATAACAGTTTTAGTGGGAATTTACTCATTGTTCTTATTTGTTATCACAGTGACTCCAGACTTCTTGGGTACAACTTGGGCAAGACTTACCCATTTGCTGTCAGAAATAGGATAAATAATCTCATTATCTAGAAGCTTAATGACTTTATTTTTTACTACTTCTTTCATATTAGGATTTAGCTTTCGTTGCATTTCCTTAAAAGGTTTAGTATTTTCCTCCAAATAAATTTTATGTACAAATCAAGGAATAATTCTTTTTATGTCAACTATGGTTCATCCTAACATATTTTTGTGTATTTTCAGAGTTTGTAATAACTTAATTTCTTGATGTGCATTGAGTTTAGAAGAGATTATTACCGGAAAAATTTTATTTTTTCTCAAAAATGAGTATTTAAGATTGAATGGCAACGGCTTCAAATCACGTTTGGGTGGTTAAACACATAAAGGTATGGACTTAATTGATCATGGTGGCAATTCCTCAATTTGTGGCCTCTAATTACTTATCTTTGATTCTTCCTAAAAATAAATCATCTACAAATTATCAGATTCATCACTCTCAATTTTAATAAAAGTGGTTGGAAATTGATCATGAATTAATTTTTCAGTAAAGTCCACTTCTTGTAAATCATTATCATCTCTAGGTTGCTTGCAAATGTTGAAAATATTCATCTTTAATGTCATGTTTCCAAATAATAGCTTCATCAATCCATTCCTATAATTAATCAATGCATTAGAAGTTGCGAGAAATAGACGTCTTAAAATAACAGAAAATGAATTACATACTTCAACAGGTTGTATGTCCAAGACAATATAATCCACAGGATAAATGAATTTATCGACTTGTACTAACACATCTTTAACTATTCCTCTAAGCACTTTTATAGATCTATTAGCAAGTAAAAGAGTTATAGAAGTTGGTTTTAACTCACCTAGATTGAAACTCAAAAAAACTGAATATGAAAATAAATTCACACTAGCTTCAAGATCAAGTAAGGCTCTTTTAATTTTTTGTTCTCTAATAAAGCAAGAAATTATAGAACAACTAAGGTCTTTATATTTCAAAACATTATTTTTTCTGAAGAATAGCACTTACTTGTTCGACCAAAAAGGTTTTCTTTTTCACATTCAATTTCCTCTTCACAGTGCATAAATCTTTCAAAAATTTAGCATAGAAAGGAACCTGTTTAATAGCATCCAGTAAAGGTATATTGATTCTTACCTGTTAAAAGTTTCAAAGATTTCAGAGTTGTGATTGACTTTCCTTTGTTTGGTCATGGCATGAGAAAATGAAAATGCTGGCGGTGAATCAATAATTTCTTTGTAATTTTCAGATTAAACCCCTTTTTTACACTCAGAGATTCACTCATCATCTTTCTCATAAGGTTCAAGAGTGGGTTTTTCAATAACCTTACCACTGCTAAGACTAGTGACTGATTTGACTTAATCCATGTGTTGGCTTCCGGAACTACTTGCATTTGTATTGTATTGCCCCTTGAAATTTTGTTTTGGTTGAGATGGAAACTTGCCTTTTTCTTGGAAACTGAGAGCAGATGTCAATTTTGTAAAAGTATATTTAAAATCTGTCATGTTTTGAGCAAGTTGAGTATTGATTATCTCTTGCTTTTCAATAAATGCATGCAATGTTTCCTCAAGATTTCTTCTAAGAGGTGGAGCATAAGGAGGTGCATATCCATGAGAATTTTAAAACTTATAGTGTGCTTGAAACAGTGGTTGTGAAGTTTGTGCATTATTGTTATCACTCTTCCAACTGAAATTTAGGTGATTTCTCCAACCAGGGTTGTATGATTGGGAGTATGGGTTGTGGTTGGCCCTTTGGAAACTATTTAAAGCATGGGATTGTTCATGGAGATATTCCTTAAAAGAAGGCAAGGTTGGACAATTATTGGTTGAATGTTTATTTGTTTCACATATTTGACACACAATGTTTTCAATAGATTTTAATTGGCCACTCTTTTTCAATTCTAGTGTCTCGGCTTTTCTAGCTAAAGATGCAAACTTGGCTTGAAGATCATGATCTTTCCTAAGGTTGTACATACCTCCACTAGATGTATCAGGTTGATTTTTACTCGATGCCTCATAAGTACATGCGATGTCCCAATTTTGAGCATTTTCAGCTAACAAATCTAAGTACTCTATTGCTTCATTAGGGTCTTTATCTTCAAAAGTTCCATTGCACATCAATTCAACCATTTGCCTATCCCTAGGTGTTAACCCTTCATAAAAATATGCAACCAATCTCCATGTTTCAAAACCATGATGAGGGCAAGTACCAAGCAAGTCTCGATACCTATCCCAACATTGATAAAATGTTTCTCCTAGTTTTTGAGTGAAAGTCATGATTTGTCTTTTGAAAGAGTTTGTTTTGTGAGATGGGAAAAACTTCTTTAAAAATTGTTGTTGCATTTCATCCCAAACACGAATGGATCCTGGTCTTAAATTTTATAGCCATGTTTTAGCTTTATCTTTTAATAAAAAAGGAAAAAGCTTTAATTTGATAGTGTTCATGCTACAATTTAAATTATTATATATGTTGCAAACCTCCTCAAATTCCTTTAAATGCAAATATGGATTTTCCAATTCTAAGCCATGAAAAGAAGGTAAAAGTTGAATAATGTCTAGCTTAAAATTAAAATGAGATGCATCAGGAGGAAAAACTATGCATGATGGTGCACTTGTTCTTATGGGATTCATGTGGTCTCTAAGTGTTCTAACACGATTATTCTCATTATGAAGTGATTGATTATCTTCTTCGACCATATTTTCTGAAAATGATGAGGATACCCTAGCAAGTCTACCACTTGATGTACTTGACCACTCTCTCATGCACGTGTAGGAATAGAATAAAAGAAAAAAAACAAAAGAAGAAGAAATAAGAGACAAAAAACAAAGTTATATACAAGAAAAGTGAAAAGAGAAAATAAAATAAATGTTATAATTCATACAAGAACTTACCTTCCCGACAACGGTGCTAAAAATTTGACACAACTAAAAGATTGATGTATTCTCCCAAGTGTAGGAGTGTTGTAGTAATAAATAACCTGGTAAAATCGAGGTCGAACTACAGGGAGGTTAATTATATAAATTATAAATGACAACAACAACAACAATAATAATAAGATTAAAAGAAAGAGAAGAAGAAGAAGATGAGAACTTTGATATAGAATATTAATGTAAGGATTAAACAATGATAATAACAAATGTCAAGGTTAGAGGTTCCGCTAATGGTATGTCAAACAAGTATAGTATAAACTCTTATTATTCAATTGAAAACAACACACAAAGAAGGTTCCAATCAGATTATAAATTATTAACATGATTATATTAGTCATCTTATTCGATTAATTCTAATACTTGTAAATTTCATCAAGCATTCATGATTATAACTTATGTTAACAACAAATCAAGTTTCTTTCATAGCTCAAGTGTCGGTTATACCATACAGTATGAACTATAAAAATGCCAAGTATTTGTTATAACAAGTGTTATATAACATAAATCAAGATTAATCATTCAACAAGCAAAGTATTAAAGAATGAACTAGATAACAAATATAAAACATGTTAGTATCAAACATTAAAGTTCATATTAAATTTACACTATACTTATTCTTACACCATTAGTGTAACCTTTTTACCTTGACATAATAAACTTAGCTAGACATAATAAAAGAAAGAAAAATAAATAAACAAAATAAGAACATAAATAAGATAAAATTTAACTAAGGAAATGAAAGGTATAAACTTGATATTAATGAAAGCAAAGCATAAACATTACAAAAAATACAAAAAGAGAAAGTAAGAGCATGATCTTGATTTGGAAACCAAGATGCCTAAATACATGGCAAATGCCTCCTTTTATAGGTCAAAATTAGAAACTATTGATTTGATGACTAATTGATGAGTGGGTGACAAACTTTTGACTTGGTGACAATCCTTATTTTCTCTTATTTGCCTAAAACGTTATCGATAACTTTAAAATTAAAGCCACTTGAAAAATAAAAGTTATAGAAAATTATCTCATATTTTTTGTGTAAAAAATTCAGGTCATTTAGACTTATAGAACTCTAGATATGAGCCAATTAATTAACAGTGCTCGGGCTAGAAGACAAATTCAAACTTCTTTGTTGTTGCTACAATTTGGACTTGAAAATAGCCTTTTTAGATCTTGGGCTCCATATGAAAGTTGTAGGCCTATGTCTTGTCTTTCCATCCATATAAGGTAGACCT
Source organism: Populus ilicifolia (assembly GCA_015708895.1). Classification (NCBI taxonomy): domain Eukaryota; kingdom Viridiplantae; phylum Streptophyta; class Magnoliopsida; order Malpighiales; family Salicaceae; genus Populus; species Populus ilicifolia. Next base: position 48,919 of record SRLM01000857.1, read on the forward strand.
AAATTTGAGATCTACAGCTCTAGATATGACCCAATTACCAAATAGTATTCTGGTTTGGATTGTACCAATATCTCTTTTCTAAGTTTGGCCATTTCTTTATCCTTTCAATTTCAGTTCTTAAATTCATCGATGAATCTTTTTATTTATGTGATAGGCCTATATTTAAAATAAACATTTACCATAAATTAAAGGTATCTTATATTATTAGATACATTATTATAAAACATGTTTTAGTTAAGGAGTTATTAATACTTCAAGTGTAGAATGATGATATAAAACCATGATAAAAATATACTTTTAAGTATTAATCATTGTATCCCTGACCAATTAAGTCCCTTCACTCCTGACAAACTTACTCTAGACATCTGTTCTGTTTGAGAATCAAGAGGTATAATTCATACCCTCTTTTAATTTTACTCTAGGCATCTCTTCTATTTGAGAATCAAGAGATACAATCACACCTTCTTCTAATTTTATCACAATGTGTATTCTTATACTATTACGATCTCATTCACATGAATTTATCACCATGTTTTAATTTCATTTTCTTATTATTTCCTTCAACTACCTTATTACATTTTTTATATCAAATTTCACTCGAGAACATTGTTTACCATTTAATTCGTAAGTAAAGTTATATAATTCAGTTTTAAGTGTGGTTTGGCTCCTTGAAAAAGCAAGACACAATTCTACAACTCTAATGAAAGATTGGAAGATCAATTTTTCCCTAACACCCTTGAAATTATCTATTATAGTACTCAATAAAATCTGTTAAGTATAAGATAGTTCGACCCTTTTTTTAATTTTAGCTTATATTTAGAGTTTTATAACTCCAAATTACACGAGGTCAATTTTTAAAAAAATATAATATCTATACCTACAACCCTTATGAGAACGTAATCTAGTATCGTATCATTTTAGTTCCTTAACCACAGTCAAAAGGTGGGTGATAAAAATGTTAAGTCCCCATACATAGATTGGGACAACCAATATCTCCTTTTTCCTACTATCAATAATATGGTCGAACATGCCTAAGGAAAGACATTAAGGATTTTATTCAATTTGAATCATAGTTAGCATGCTTTTAATGGTTAAACACAAATCAAGCCACCACACTTGCCATTTATTTCATTTCTACTAACCTAATTTAAACAAATGTTTAATTAAAGTTCAAATTTCTCCCAGCTTAATCCAAATGGTGAAGTTAACCACCATTATACTATGAAACACATAAAAGAAAAAATCATAGCATTTTAATTGTTAGATATTTCTAGATCAAGATAAAACCAAAATAGACCTGAAAATTGACAATATATTATTCCCTAATGAATATACTATTCTCTGATCTCCACCACTCATCAATATGACCCACATATCAAAAATTGAGCAAGATCCAATGATGAATAAAGGAAGAAACTACTAGTGATAATTATAGGCATGCAGGCAGATTTTCCTTAAACTGTTGTAAGGGATATATTTCCACACTAAACCAGAGCATTTGGATCCCAATGGACAAACGTTAAAGGGTGGTGAGAATTATAATATATCCATAACCCAGGCCAATCCAATGGTGAAATTCAGAGATATGGTCGTTTGAATGTTTGCTCTTAAAGTACTCTCTCTCTCTCTCTCTCTCTTCCTTTTTAATCTGCCCTCCTAGTTAATTTTTGTAGCAAATCTATTTATATTTACAACAACACCATTATATCAAGTTTGGGTATCTTATTGTTCAACTAAATGCCTTTTCTTGATCCACTTTTAAAATATTATACAAAAAAAATCTCTCTAAAATTTCTTTTCGAATAATTCAATAATAGTCCATTTTGTTTTATTTTAACTAGCTCATCCCATTCTCGATTCTAAATTATCAAGAATTTTATTAATATCATCAAATTTGATTGGAGATTTACAATTTACCATCAATTTTATTTTACTTCATTATTCAATTCATCATGGTGAAGTCTTTTATTGAGGTTTTATAGAGTTTTTATCAAGTCATCTGCATATCTAATTTATAAATTTTTGGGTTTCACATTAAGGTTCATTTTATCATTTATACATAAACCCCTAACCTTATATTATTAGAACATTGACCCTTTTTAGTCTTACATATTTATTTTGTCCCTATAATTTTTTCTTTCTAACAATTTAGCATTATATTCACTTTTTATATCCTTAATCTCACCATTTTTATCTTGATTTAGATTTCTTTAATTTAATTTAACCCATTTTAATATCGGATATATTTCTCATATTTTAATAGTCTAGAAAAATGATAACCAAGGTTTACATTTGTGATACATACAGACCATTAATCTTTAAAATACTTAAAAAGCCAAGGTAAGTTGCATAGACAACATGCCAAGAGGATTGAATTCATTGAGACACTTTCATATGTCATCGTATATAAGCAAAGTAAGGAAACCATCATTCCAGAACCTTGTCTAAAGAAAGACAAAACCTTTACGAGAACAAAATCATGCATGGTTTTAGTAATGCAAAATTCAAAATATTGGAACCATCACTTATATCTTTATGATTAATGGATGAATATTGTACTCTACACAGGCAATCCACTACATCAAAATTCATTGTTGAGAAAAAACCAAAACCAACTTTGCAATAATAATTCTATATTAGTAAATCTAAGTTAAATAGACCATTGTCTTAAAGATATATTCTTCTTAATGCCTTGAACACTAGACTTTTAAGATTTAAACATGTAAAAGAATTGTGTGTTAATGATGACGACGTTGGTCATGTGTATGGACTATTTGAGCATTTGGCCTTTGATAAGCATTTTAGGCATAATAGACTTTTAATTAAAGATAATTGTGTGTTCCTAAATGTTCGCTATGTGAATTGTTTATGAAGGAAGCATATAAGGGTGGTTTAACGGAACATTTTGGGTAAAATGAAAATGAATGTTTCAAGAATATATGATAGAAGCATAACAAATAAACAAGTCAAGTCTAAAATCACATCTCATGATTTGTATACACCTTTATCAAAACTTAAGGAACTTAAAGTTGATATATCCATGGATTTTGTTTTAAGGTTACCTAAGTCTAAAAATGGTTAGAGATTCAATATTTGTTGTTGTAGATAGGTTTTTAAAGATATTGCATTTCATATCATGTCATAAAGTTAATCATGCAACAAATATAATAGATCTTTTATTTAGAAAAATAGTTTGGTTACATGGTATTCTATAGAGCATTGTGTTTGGTAAAGATGTTAAATTTTAAAACTACTTTTGGAAAGTTTTATGGGGTAAGTCAAGAACTAAATTATTACTTTTTACTACTTGTCATCCATAGATAAATGATCAAACAAGTTGTAAATAAAACTTTAACTTAATTATTAAGTATTATTATCCAAAAGAATCGTAAAAATTGAAAAGATTGTTTGTTATTCATTGAGTTTATATATAATAAGAGTATGTATTCTACAACAAAGTTTTCTCCTTTTGAAATTGTGTATTATTTTAATGTTTTAAGTCCATTGGATTTATTGACTTTACTTGTTGATGAAAGAAGTAGTCTTGATAGGAATAGAAAAACGTAGGTTGTCAAAGATATGCATACCAAGGTATGACAACATTATTGAAAAAATGAATGAGCAATATGCATTTAAAGCCAATAAGGGAAGGAAAAAGATGAAAAACTTGACATAACCAAAAGATTAATATTTTTTCCCAAACATAGAAGTGTGAAAGTAATAAATAACCCAGCAACACTGGAATCAAACCACAAAGAGGTGAAATATATAAAATTATAAACAATAAATGAAAATGAGTTGAAAAGAATTATTGAGATATGATATTGAAATAAGGATTAAACAAGGATAAAATAATTATCAATGTTAGAGGATCCATTAATAGTATTTCAAACAAGTATAGTATAAACTCTTTTTATTACTCAAGTGGAAACCACACATAAAGAAAGTTTCAATCGGATTATAAATTGTTAATATAATTACAATAGTTATCTTATTCAAATAATGCTAATACTTGTAAATGTTGTCAGGTATTCATGATTATAACTTATATTGACAACAAATTAAGTTTTTTTCATAGTACAAATGTTGGTTATATCATACAGTTGGGCTATAAAAATGTCAAGTATTTGTTATATCAAAGGTTATACAACATAAATCTAGATTAACCATTTAACAAGTAAAGTATTAAAAGTAAATAAAATAACAAATACAAAACATGTTAGTATCAAATATTAAATTCCATATTGTGTTTATATTATATCTATTCTTACACTATTAGTATAACATTTTCATCTTGACATAATAAACTTAACTGTACATAATAAAATAGAGAAACATAAATAGACAAAATAAGAACATCAATAAGATATAAGTTAATTAAGTAAATGAAAGAAAATGAGAAGTATAAACAAGAGATTAGTATAAGCAAAACTTAAGCATTACAAAAATATAAAGAGAGAGCAAGAACATGATCTTGATATGAAAACCAAGATGTCTAGATGTATGATAAATACCTTCTTTTATAGGTTAAAATTTAAAACTATTGGTTTGATGACTAATTGTTAAGTGGGTGGTCACATCTTAACTTTGGTAACAATCCTTATCTTATTATCTAAGAAAACATCATTGCTAATATTAGAATTTAAATAGATTGTCTTATGAAATAGAAATTGTCTCAACTTTCTAACAAAAAAAGATTTAGTGTATTTGGACATCTAGAACTAAAGATATGGGTTGAACGTTGAATAATATTTAGGTTGTAGGACAAATTCAAACTTCTCTTTTGATACTAAGATTTGAACTTCCAAACAGCAGAATTAAGATGATATACTCATGAATATTTTAGACCTATTTCTTAGCATTCTAGCCATATAAACCAAACTAAAAATTCAAGATTCATAGCTCTAGATATAACCTAATGACTGAATAGTGTTCCAGTTTGGACTGAACCAGCATCTCTTTTCTAAGATCAACCTTTTATCTATCTTTTTAATTTTAGTAGTTAAACTCGTCAATTAATCCTTTTATTTATGTGATAAACCTGCATTTAAAATGAATATTATTACAAATTAAAGGTATCTTATATTTGTTAAATATGTTATTATAAAACATGTTCTAGTTAAAATGTTATTGATACTTCAAGTGCAAAATAAATATATAAAACTCAATAAAAATGTAATTTCAAGTACTAATCATATTTCAACCAAGATTGAGTTTTGATGCATACGAGGAAAGAGAAGTTTTTTGCTTAAAGGAGAACTAATTTGATGTTGAGAGAAAATGGACCATTCCAAATCATTAAGAAAATTAATGTAATGCCTACGAAGAGGAATTATCAGCTGAATATGATCTTAGTGATTTATTTAATGTATTTGATATAACATTCAAAAAGTTTCAAACAATATCAAGTCTAATATTATGTCATGGTTTAAAAAAACCAAGGAAATCTTTTATCATCATCATCTCTCCTGAAATTTCAGCAGAGTTCCATTTGAAAATTCAATTTCTCTAGTGTCTACGTCAAATCTAAATCATTGTTCAATCCATTTAAGATCCATTCATCTGGATCATTCACATAATAGTCATTACAATGATGTTTTATCACATTTTCAATTAAAAAATAAATGAACAGCTACACTACTTACCACAATGACCAAAAGTTTATGATTACAACTTAATTTATACATTATAATAATATGAAGTTTATATATGCATTACATAAATAATATGAAGAGATTACCTATAAATATCATATCATTTATATTTACAAAATGTTCATACTCTTAAATTATCTAATATTAATTACAATTACATACTTTTATAGTCTATAAATTTATCACTTACAAACATAAATAACCAAACCGCATCATATAAATAGGTTCTTAATATGGAATCTAAACCAATATAAAAGCACCAAAGTAACTAATTATGTCAATCTTGAGATATATTTGAAATATCTACATGAAATAATCAATAATACTTCATAATTAATCTCCACCATTTAAATTAAACAACTTAATTTTGGCACTTCATTGAATAAATGTAATTATCAAACATAATATCTTTTACACATGATTCATATACCATTTCCATATTACAAATATTACAACTATCTAGTATGTTCGATTTAAATTCAATAACCTACAGTGGAGTGTCTAAAATTTGGCTTTCCTTCTAGAAGTTATTCATTATGATAATTCTTTCAATGGAATTCTACACCACACAATAATTTTTTTCAACGAAATTCCATATTGCACAATAATTTCTTTAACAAAATTCCACTCCATTTCAAAATTCCTTTAACAGAATTCAATGTTATATGGCAATTCCTTTAACGAAATTCCTAGCCATACAACAATTTCTTTAACAAAATTCCTCATCACGTAGCAATTCTTTCATTGGAATACCAAATCAATTATGATATTCCCTTTAAAAGGCTTTAGTTCATCATCCAGTGAACTCTTTCATCTTACATATTAAGATATGTTTATATATTTAGTAGTATTTCCACGTATTGTTACATCAAAGGAGTTCACAAATTAAACAAAAATACACAAAATAAAAATTAAGACATAGAGCACTTGTTGTTATCTAGCATATAATAGTCCTTACTACGTGCATAACGCTTACGCCTTGCCTACATCATCATTACCAAACATATTTAATATATTTAATTCTTGTCATCTATTTTAAGCAATTTAATTCTCAATTCTTAAATTAATTCAAGTGTTGCCCATTTATCTAACATATTACTTAACATAAATCAAACATAATAAAATAGTTCAACATTCATTCTATATTCAATTTTATATCATTTCTTCCTTTTAGGCCAACCATTTAATTACTCAATATCTCATTGTTTTATTAATTCAACTTGATGAAAGTCATTATTCAAATGATCCTACACTTATTAATAACACAATTAATAGTTAATATCGTAAATGCATAATTTTCTTGTTTTGTTCTCTTTATGGTTGACCCTATAGTCCTTTCTTATCTATCAATTTTCTTCATTATTCTTTCATGATTTCACTCCTGTAACTACTTACAAAAGTCTTAGAAACTTAATTTTTAAGAAATTTACTTTCCCCCCAAATTTCATCTTCAGAACCCTAATTTAATTTTGCTAAAATTTGCTTAAAATCAATTAACTCTTATTCAAATTTATATAGAAGGATTCTGAATATCTTACCTAGTTACAAAATGTATTTTGAAAATCAACTAGTTGAAATTTTCTAGGGCTTCTCTTCTTTCTTCACTATTTCTCTCTAGTTCAATTTTCCCTCCCTTTTATTTTTCTAAATTTCTAGTATGGATGTGTTTCTCTCTCTCAAAACTTTTTTTTCACTTTTAAATCTTACTCTCTAACCCTTTAAGATGAAAAGGAAGAATAAAAAAACTATTCATTTCTCTTTTACTGCACACCATCGAATTATAATAGAGATGACAACCAAAATAGTCTTACCATTTTTTTAATTTGGTTTAGTCATTTCTCAAAATTCCTAAACCTTTTTTTTGTTAAAATGTATATATTCAGCCATAAACGTTTTTTCTTAAATCTAATTTCCCCATTTATTTTATTAATGTTCTTATTTTATTTTATTACACCATAATTTATATTATATTATTCTTAATTTATCTCGAATTTTAAATCTAAATTTTCTTTGTTTAAGATTAGTGATGATTCAAGTGTGAATTCTTTTGAGGAAAGAGGGCATAATGCAATTCTAGCTTCAACACTAAAAGATTCATTAGAGATTTGACTAGGTCCAGTCATAAAACTTAGATCATAAAGGTTCAATAAGGCAATTAATAGATTTCTTTAAGATATATGGGCTAAGGTGGACTTCGAGAGAATATCAAAGAATGAAAAACAAGCCTTGATTAATTTGATTCATGTTCAAGAAGGGCTCATAAGGAAGCATCTAAACATTTCAAAAAGATTGGAATAATAAAATTCAAATTTATCAATTTTGACCTTCTGTTACATACTATATTTTCATTCGATTCCAGTTGTAGTGGAAAGTAAACATCCACATTTATCTAGTAAAATATGGTGGACCTTCTAATTCTTTAAAATGATGAGATATATTCATATGAAGTTGGGCTTCCATTATACTCGTAGATTATGAAATCTGACTTTGGTCTTGTTTTAATTAGTTGAGTTATTATTTATTTATCTTTTAGTTTACTTTAGGCCCTACATCATTTAAGGGTATATTTTGGTTAAGTTTTATTTTAGTATTTTATTTATTTTGAGCTTTTAATGTGTTAGGATCTATTTATTAAGTTTTGACTCATTAAGTCAAATTAGGGTTAGTTTTCTATTGCATTGACTAATTGTTAACATTATTTTTCAGTTTATAAAATTTTCTCTAAAGTTTTCACATATTATGTGCTTTGTTTCTCTTTATATGGTCAAGTGATTTTCATACTAAGTTATTTATTAAACTTGCAAACTCTTCTAGCAATTAAATAATTTTGTTATGATTTATAATTCTTATTTATTTTTGTTATGAATTGCATATAATTTTAGTTCTCCAAGACAAGGTTTTTATTGGGTCAAGTTGCAAACTTTTCTTCAAATCTCAAATTAGCAATTTAAAGGACAATTTCACGTCATTTCCTCTACAATAGCCACATTCACCTAAACAACCCATCTAATTTTTCAAATCTCTCATCTCATATATCATGCAATTTGTCTTAATATTATGAAAAAAATTATGCATATTAGACTTAGAAGCCATGGACTCATAAAAAGCAGTTCCTATAAGTCCAAATAAATTATATTGGATGAGGTCAATATTTATCTATCTGAACAATTTGTGCTTGAAAAGAGAAAAGACTTTTCTTGTTTCTCTAATTTCATATTCAAAACAAAATATCCATTTTTATCCCCTTTTTTCTAAGAAATTTTCTTCACAAAGAAAAACCTTAAATGAGATCAAATCTCACACTACAGGTAAATAAAAGCACAAGAAATAAATAAAATGCCAAGTGAAGCTTTAAAAGCAGAAGCTATCCAAAACATCCATATTAACAATCTAAAATGTCGAAGGTATAAACAAATAAATGTTATGGAAAATCAAAAGCATAAACATGCCCCATCAAATTTATAATAAAGGGTGAACTAAAGAAATGCAATAATGAAAGCTTAATATATAAGTAGTAAATAAAGTGTTCCAAGAATAGTTAAAAGTGATCCTATGTTTTTTATCCTTTTAAGCACTTTTTAAGTCAATGGATTCTTTCCTTTCATAGTCATGAGTCATAGTTTGCATTACATACCTTTACAAGTTTATCTAAAGGCGAGTAACTGAGATAAATAAGTTGTGACCTCAAACATGAAAAACTATTTTTCAAAAAAGATGACTTTACAAATATTATATTCATTATTATTAAAGGTGCTAAAAAAATTTAAATAATTGAGGCGAGTACTATTGATAAATGTTGAATATTTTCCTGAGCCAACAATTAATTCAAACCACATCAAGAAAGATGTTAAAACAAAAAATCACCTTTTTAGCCCAAAAAAAAGGACCTTTCTACTAGTTACCTTTCCTTTTTCATAAAGTGACCAAACTACCACTACTTTGAAAATATTTTGGTGAGGTTGCAAAACGTGTTTTGGATTGTAACTATACATGATTATACATTTTCAAAAAGAAAAATTTTTTATGCTCACATCAAAATGGTTTATTTATTCAAAATTCAAGCGAGTCAATATTTAAAATGTAACAAAAATCCATTTTTAAACAAGGATTTTATTGTAAAGTCGAGACAATAATGATAGAAGGATTCTTTTAACAACCAAAGAAGAAGAACTAACATTTACTATTGTAGTCATATACTCGGAGGCCATAATCAAACTAGAAGACAATATCATAGGGTATAGGAAAATTGTCACTCTTTAAATAATAGGCAATGAAGTTGAGTTTTTTTTCAAAATAAACACAAATAACAGTAATTACTATGAAAGGCCCAGGTAATATGACATATAAGTAGTTGAACAAATAATCTTGTTAGGTAAACTTGAGTATGCTAGTAAGTTAAACAACTAGAAGATGTCAAAACAGAAGTGGCATACCTTAATTGTCAATAAAGAAATTAGACCTTGAATCGAAGACCTATATTCAATAGTCTTTTAACCATGGTATAAAGTATTATGCAATTATCTATAAGAAATCCTTAGAAACCAAAAAAAAAAATGATTTTTTAGACTAGCAAAGTTCATACAAGGCTATAATCAATCAAAGTCCATAAAAATCATGCACATTTAAGTGTCACAAGACTATAAAGACTAATCCCAATAAATAATGAATAAAGTACTAAGAATTTCACTATATACCAAAAACGCATCTCTGTGTTTGAAGCCTAACCTTTGTTAGAATTTAACTTGTTCAAGGAATTTCACTCTACATTAATAATTTAACCATTTGTCAAAAGTGCAAATTATGTCATTGACATTCAACCAAGTATTATAATTTTAGCCTACATCATAGGAATGATTGGCCTTGCATTATAAAAATTCAACCCTATACCATGAAGATTGGCCCTGCATCATAGGAATTAAACCCTATACTAAAAAAATTAGCTTGATGTCACTAGAATTCAACCCAGCACCAAGAAATTTAACCACATGTTAAGAATTCAACTATATTACCACGAGAATTAAATCCAACAATCATGGTGTCTTTGGCTTGTTCATAGAGGCTATGTAAGTGATAAATGAACCTCAAGTTGGTCGACCACTAAAATGATCAAGTTTTTTTTATGATGGTAGATGAGACCATCTTTTAATTTGACATGTTTCAGTTTTGAAACACCATCTTATATTTATACACTTACTACACAAATCCCATGAAAAAAAATTAAAGTTTTTATACTGTAAGTATTTTAAAAATAAGGTAGTTGTCATAACTCAATTTTCTACTCCTATTTCTGAAAAAAAAAGGTTTTTTTCAATAAATCTAATCAATTTTAATTATTTAAATATTTTTATTACTATTTTTATTTTATTTTGAGTTTCAAGTTAAGATAAACAAACACACACACATTTAGAGGCATCACTTGAGGCAATGAAAAAAAAAACATCACCGACCCTATAGGAAATTAATTGAATATTATAGATTTGACAAGTAAAAAAATAATAAATACATATGGATTTCCTTCCATAAAAGAGAAATTATCATATAGTAGTTATTTAAAAGGAATAAAGTGATTATGGAAAAAAATAGTTTTAAAAGAAAGAATAAAATTCTTGCACAATTAATGCTGGATTTTCCTTAAAGATAAAGTTAAATCTATGATTCTTTTCTCTAACTATAAGTTAGCATTATAAATAGAGAGAATAGGGGGAGGGGGAGGGGGAGGAACAAAAGGCAAACAACTACAAAAAAAAAAGCTATGAGAAAAACTAAGAATTATGTATAAGCAATATATATTGAGGAAATACATAAATTTCAGTGTAACAGGAGATCTAGTAACACATCATTATAGTGCAATGAAAATTTGGATATATATATATATGTTTAAAAAATAATAATTGAAAGGTGTTACTTAAGCGAAAATTGTGTAGGAGTTCAATGATTTTGCAAAAATAAAAACAATTAATGAAGATGAAATTATCATGTATTGGTAGGGAATACTACTACAAACAAGTCAAAGTTTGAAGTAGGAGCTGGGACATCTACAAGTTAGTGTCTAACTCCTATCTTAGTTAATTTATACACTTTCAAATTTGTTATATAAATCTTTATATCTTGTTAAACGACATTACAAAGTAAATAACTTGGTGGATAAAGAAAGAAAAAAAATAGAGAGCTCTAAATTTGATTAGATGTTCTCAAAATTAGAAGACTAATGAAATCAATGAGAACTTTTGATATCAGCATTACTTGAATTTAATTTGTTGTTTTCAGGATTGGAAGACTAATGATGTCAATGAAAATTATTGTTATCAGTATTTCTTGAATTTGATTAGTCATTCTTGGAATTGAAAGACTAAGGATATCAAAGAGAATCATTAAAATAAGCATTACATAACTTTGATTAGTCGTTCCCAGGATTAGAAGACTAATGATATCAATTAAAGTCATTGATACTGGCATTATCTGATCTTCATTAGTTGTTCATGGAATGAAAGACTGATGATATCAATTATAGGAATTAGTATCAGCATGTTCTAATCGAATCATGCTTGAAATAACAAATAAAAATATAAATTTGGAATTGTTATAGTCAGCAGGCCTGGGTAATCAAATGATTAATGGTATTATAATGATTAATGTAGTTACTAAAAATAGGAATGATCATGAAATAAAATAAAAAGAATTTAAGTTTCATTTGTTTGCTGAAAAGCAGTTTTTTTAAAAAAAATGAATTCCAGAAAAGTGAATTACTTTCTGATATTTGGTAGTGTAATGAAAAATAAGTTGGAAAATACATTTCACTATTTAATTATGTCATGGAAAATGAGTTGGAAAATAACTTATTAATGTTTTGTTTTTCTCAAGTTTATTAAAATAATGTGAAACAAATTTTACAAATTAAAAAGGTGAAAACGGAATTGAAAAAATATAATTTTATAAATTATCTCAAATAAAATAAATAATAATCAAAATAACAGAGATCAAATCTAAAAAATAAAAATGAAATGAAATATGAAGAAATTAAAATAATAATAATTAACATTTTATAAATTATTTCAAATAAAATAAGTAACAATCAAAAGAATGAGAATCAAATTTGATAGATAAAACATTTCAATAAAAAAATAATAGGGAAAAAGCAAATAATAATTATAAAAATAAAGACTAAAGTTAATATAAAAATTAAATTTAAGAGATAAAATTAAAAAATAAATATTAAAAATAAAATATATATAGCAATCAAAAGTTTGAGGACCAACTTTTTCTGTCTAAATTTTGTAAGAAAATACTTTCCTGGAAACCAAACTAAATTTTTCTTTGATTGGAAAATATTTTTCATTAATCAACTTCTTTAATGACGAATAAACATATGAAAGTTTGGAAAATAATTTTTCAGAAAGTGGATTTCAAAAATTAAACATAGCTTGAAATCTTAAATATATTTAAGTATTCATTTGATTATCTCCTCAATTGTTGTGAATTAAATATTGCATTTTTTAAGTATCATCGTAATCATATTAAGACTAAATGTACCCTACATCTTTTTATCATATAGACTAAGGGTAAAATTTGAATTTTAAATTGTAATATTACTTTTTCTTAGCATGTAAATATAAATGCTCATCTTTTATAGTTGTAGTTATTTAAACTAAATGTCCTCTAATATTTATGTATGTTGAATTTTATATTTAACTCTTAAGGATTGAATTTATTGCAATTTATAACCTTATTAGATATTAATTGAATAAATGGAATGGAAACATTGATTTATATGGTTTATAATATAGGAGAAATGGATCAAGGATTTATTTGTGTATGGGTATGGAACAAATTATGTCCATAACTTGATACCTTTCATTATAATGGAAATTTTGTTAAAATTTTAGTAGAAATTATATACACACATATACATAATGTTTTTGTTTCAAGAAAAGTAATTCGAGTGCTACATCTTCTCTCATTTCCATATTATACCATTATTAATTCGAGTGTTGCATCTTCTCTCATTTCCATATTATACCATTATTTGCATTTTATTAGCATAATTTATAGCTCAAATATCCCTACCTTAATCTCTTTTGCCGTCCCCATTCTACTAGTGTAGAATAGGAAATCTTTTCTTATGAATTTTAATCCCTGTGGAAGGAAATAATCATAGCTAAGAAAAACTTTTCTTATATAAAGTAAAGGAATGTCTTTACCTTTTTGAAGTAGTTTTTTTATTTTATTATTGCTTTTTGTTAATTCTTTGCATGGTTAAAATGAGAAAAATACATGTATAAAATAGGCTTCATGGAGAAAATAAAAAAAATAACTATACATGAGTAGCTTTTTTTTATGTCTCATTTTCAAAGGGATCAATGTTGATTTTTTTGTGAAAAGGCCTTCTCGACGAGTCTTCATTTTTAAAGGATTAATGTCAATATTAAAAAAAAAATCTAATCAAAGAGTTTCATTTTCTGAAGGACCATTATCATACTTTTCTCTCTTAAAATATTGACTCCATGAGTTTATTTTTCTAAGAAACTAACATTAAATTTTTATCCCATAACTTTTTCAATGAATCTTTTTTTATAAAGGACCAACATTGAATTTTTCATGAAATGCTTTCTTGATATATTTTCTTTTTTAAGGGATCAATATTGAATTTTTCACAAAAGTATTTCTTGAAATGGCTTATCTTATAAGGGATCAACAAGTCTTTGTTTTTCTTTTTTTAAGGATTGACATTGATTTTTTTGAAAATGGGCCAATTCTATATTTCATTTTCTAAAAGACTGATGTTCAATTTTTATAGATGATAATAAAATCAAAAAATTAAATCATATATTAAACTAAAAAAGTACTTAGATAGTTAATGACATGTAAAGAAAAAAAATTAAGAGAAAACACAAAGTAAAGATAAACTTTCTTTTAAAAGGATGAGATAAGGATGATATCGATCTTTCATTAGACATAACTAATCTTTTATTTAAATATTTGGAATCGTTATATTTTTTTAATTCCTAGTTTTTTTTAATTACTAGGTGACAACTTCAATCTTTCATAATTTTTTCTTTTATTTTAAAGTTCTTGATCATCATGTCAATTGTACCAAGGCTCGCCATATAGGAGCAACTCGTCATTTTCAATTCTATAAGAAGTCAATATCACATTGACACTTGACATTGATCTTTTTTTAGAAATAACTAACCCCTTACTTAAATTTATAAAACAGTGCATTTTTAATATTTATAATTTTTTAATTACTAGATGGAAAATTCAATTTTTCATATTTTCTTTTATTTTAGAGGCCCTAATTATTATGTCGAGTGCAATAAGGCTCATGAAGTATAAGCAACTTATTATTTTCAACTTTCATAAAAAATTTATATCTAATTGTGTTTGGCATCAGTCTTCCCTTAGAAATAATTAACCCCTCCTTCAATCTCTACAAATAGTGATTTTTTAGGATTCCTAATTTCTTTTGATTACTTGGTGAAAACTCTAATTTTTCATGCTTTCTCCTTTTATTTAAAGGTCCTAATTATCATGTTGAGTGCAAGAATGCTCCTCAGTGTGAGCAACTTGTAATTTCTAACTTCCATAAAAAGTGTGTATTTCATTGGTGTTTGATGTGCCCTACTAGATTTATGATGTTGTTATGTTTCTTGACCTTTAGACTAAGCATCTAATATTATAACTTTAAGCTCAAATTTCATTTGGACATTAATTTATGGTTCATAAACTTTTAAAAAAATATATTTTTCTTACACTTTCAAGAACAATTTTTTTTTCTCTAGAAATATTATTTTTAGATAAGCACCTTTTACATAATAAGATGTTATAAATAATATTAACAGTTTTTTTAAGATATCCTTCAAATTTTTATTTATATGACCAAATCTATATGCATCATATAAACCTCACGTCTCCAAGTATCTAAATATATTACGTTCAATTGTATACATTTTCACATGTCATATTAAATCATATTAATAATATTTTTTAAAAAAATATTTAAAAAATAACTAATAGTCTGGAAGATATAACTTTAGAGAAAAATGATAAAAGATCTGCATTGGTTATCATGGGTTATACCATATCCAACATGATGTGATTTTTACTTTTAGATATTTTATTATGTTATGATATTTTAAGAGGTGTTTATTATAAGTGAATTATATTTTCTTTTAGATGATCTTGAAATTCTTAGTTTAAGTACTCTTCATTTCAATCTGACTGAAAGATCTTGATACTCTTTTTATTTTTATTTTTTTCAACTTCATTATGATTTTTTTTTAATCCCTTAAATAACTCAAATTTATATTTCATCAAATACATATAACCATACACACACACACATGGGACACAAATCATCAATGTCCACATATATTTGTATTCTTTAGACTTAACACAATTCATTTATTCTTTTACTCTTTCTAGCAAAGGATTTTTTGATATCTTCTCCAATAAACAAACTCCACAAGTTTTGTATAATGCATAATCAAATGGATTAAAATATCTTTCTTCTCTTAACTTAATTATTTTTATTTGATTTATATGACCTAATCAACAATTCCATAAATATAATGAATATTGATTATTTAACTTATTTATCTTATCATTTATATTAAACACAGGCATTTCTAAATCAAATATATGCAAATTATTTATCTACATATCATATCCATAATAAATATTATTATAATAGAAAAATATTTTTCATTAATAATAAAATTAAATCCATTCAAAATTAAATAAAAATAGATACAATATTTCTATAAAGTCCTAAAACATAATTAAAATTATGAAGTTCTAGTGTCAACTCACTTGAAAAAGTTAAATAATAAATTCTTATAGCTAATAAAATAATTTTTTTCATTATCAACTCATAGTTTCATTTTGCCTTCAATCAATCTCTTATTACATTTTAATTTTGACATATTCTTATAAATATCAAAATTATATTTGGTATACAATACCTACAAACCACTATGTGAAGTTAATATATAATTTTCATTCATAAATAAAACATACATGTTTATAAAAAAAACTTTTATCATCTTGCAGCCAAACAAATTTTTAAAGATTTTATATTTTTCAGTTCTATTATTCGTATCAAACAATTCTTTAAAATGTATAATTATAGTATAGGAATACTTATTCTTATATTTCTTTTGAATTTAAAGTAACATGTTGGTTATAATTATATATAGCATATTCATCGACATTAATATGACATTAATATTAGATCTTAACTTTTCTATCAATGTTTTCATTAGGGATAAGAGGAATTGAAATTTCAAGAATGTATAACCTTTTTTTTTAGAACAATTATTAAATTTCAATATCAATCTAAGAAGTTTGGTTAAGACATTTTGTTAGTATTAAGTATGCTATGTAGAGATATATTACTACTTGTTATAATTGAACAACTTGTTTATATTAAGATATAAAGTATTGGTTTCATGTCTAAATATTTATAATTAAATTTAAATAATTTTTTTAATCATATTTGATCTCCCACTAGTTTTCATATGTATTAATAGCCTTCCTTATTAATTCAAAAAATCTCGCATAGATTTATTAATAAGTGATATTCTATTTAATTTATATGACATCCGGTGACTCAAAAAATAAATATAAATTAAATTAAATAAATAACATGGTTTATCAATAACATATCTATATGGCTTGAGAATTACACAAACAAATAAATGTTAGGAGTAAATGTTGATGAAAATCAAAGATTAAATTGAAAAGTTAAGAAATAAATACAGATATTCAATCTTGTGTAATTATGAACTATTTATATTTTTTTATTTTATTATATGTCAATAATTGTTGATAAGAAAATTAATATTTTAAATTCTATCAAAATAAAATAACTTTCTAGTATAATTATTCTTTGTCTTATTAATCTATTTTTTTCAACCAAAAATTAAATTTCCTTTTTAACAATGAACTTCATTTAATAAAAATTAAATGCAATTAAAATAAACTAGATAAAAATTGAATGCAATTAAAATTGAAATTATATGCACTTCATTTAATAAAAATTAATCTTTTTTGTCGAGGTAAAAGGATGGCATATAAATTTAAAGAAATAAATCAATGTAAAACAAATATAAAACAAATCTAAGACTAACCAAAGATTAAGTGAATAGATTTAACAAACATAAATATTAATATATCTAACCACGTTATGGAGAAAGCTCTTTCAAATTGTTTTCATTTAATTATACAGCAATAGAATATTTCTTATAAGAAAAGTAATTATTTCGATAAAAACTTTTCTAGTATAATCCCTTACTTTTCTATCAACATATTCTTTTTTAATTTATTTTTCATGGATTCTTAATCTGATAAAAATTATAAGCAACTAGAAAAAAAACTCTAATATGCATCTTTTTAGATAAAGAATAATAAAAAAAGAATAAAAACCCATTATATAACTAATACGCATCCCTTCTTTTTTTTTGTATTTTACTTCACCAGAATAATTATTTTTTAAAGCAATAGCTTAACCATAAATGCAAGTTTCAATAAAAATAAAAAAAATATATATTTTTTGATATTTTTGATATGAATGTATTTGAAAAGAAAACAATTATATACTGCTATTTGCTATAATGGAGAACCTTTTGCAATCTATTTTTTTTATTAATTATACTATTATAAAAAAATTGTTGAAAAGACAACAAATAAAATCATAAATATATATATATATATATTTTACATTCATGTAATATTCTTTGTTTTAAAAACAAATTGTAAGAATTCATTGACCAAAAAATAAAAACAATTCAACAAAAAAATATTTGTAATATATTGCTCGTGTGCTACAATAGGAAACTTTTTGGGATATATTTTAAGACTAATTTTATATTAAAAAAATATTTATAGAAAAAACAATAAATCAAATAATAGAGGAATTTTTGTTTTCAAAACCTTATTTTATGACTCATGAAATATTCCATGCCTTTTATTTTAATTACAAAAAATATAGTTAATTTAGCAATAATGAAAGAAATTCAAAAACAATTGCGATAACAATCATGACTTGAATATTATTTTTATAGAACATTCATGACCCAAACATTAAAAAAAATTATGTATAGCAGATTCATATAGAATAAATAATAAAATGATTGCTAACATCATTAAAAAAAGGTAAGAATCTCATTAAAAAATAAATGTTAAATTAAATGATATTTAATGAAAAAATATCTCAAATATAAAAATATTTATTGAGTTTTAATTAATTTTGATCAAAATTTAAGAAAAAGAATAAAAAAATCATGAAAGGAATATTATAATAAGTGCCTACAAATATCATAAAAAATTATTATAATCCTATTATTACAAAACAAAATAGCTCTTTTAAAAGAATCAAGCCATATTAAAAATAAATAAGAACCTTAAAAAAAAGTCCCTAAAACTTTGGATATGGTAAACCAGGTTAGCCAGCTTTTAGCTCAAAAAAAAAAAAAGAAAAAGAAGCAAGTGTGCATAAAGTAACATGGATAAGCTTCTGTGTCTAGTTTTTTTTTTTAAAAAAAAAAGTGAGCAAGAAGCAATTAGTCTAATGCTTAATTTACAAAAACTAACAATGCCTTATCTATACAATAGATTGCTTTTGATTTCAACGCTGTTTATTGTCATTTTTTTAGCATAGTGTTGAAATCCGATTTGATCATTAATCTAGTTAAATGATTGGATCATGAGTTAGATGAATTGACTTGGGTCAACAAAAAAAAAACATCTATACAATACATTTATTTTTGTTAAATAAACACATTAAGTTTTTTTGTGTCCATAAAAAAAAATTTGGATCAAATGTCGAAGAAATTAAGTCAATCTCATCAAAACATCTAATATATCATCTGCATATTTTTTTTAAACTTCATCATTACAATCATTTTCAATATCATTAATACTTATGATATCTATATTTCAAACATAATTAATTAATAAATATTATATATTAAACAAAACTTTATTTTAAATAATATTTATTACTAAATAGTCACGAATCTTAAACTCATCATGATTATTCAAAAGCAAATTTGATGTTTTTAGATCTTGATGAAGAACTCAATTATCATAAAGAATTTTACACCCTCCAACAACTAAGCATTAAGTATTTAACTTCACTCTAACTAAATGGTTGTCGCATTGACTTTATGAGCTCTCTTAGGTCATGATTCATGTACTCCATCACCATAAAAATGCTATCAAAGCTACCCCTGCCACAACTTCTTTAACATCAACAACTAAAGGATGATGAAAAGAAAGAAGAATGTTTATTTTTCTAAAAGAAGTTAGTGGAAAACCTTCATATTTTTTCTCTATCTTTACCTTATTCAATGCTACAATTTCCCGAGTATTTTTCTTTGCTCTATATACAACACCATAATTGCCCTCATTTATTTTATTTAGTCTCTTAAACTCATTAACACTTCTACACCCCTGAAGCATCTACATCTTTAAGATCTGTATCAAAATCACAGATCAAGAGTCAGGTTGTCTTTGCTCCTCTATTTTTGTTTCATTAATTCAAATTGATTTCATCTTTCATTAATTAGGTTTTCATCTCTCCTCAATTCTGCTTCGTTCTTTTTCAAAGTTTTGGCCTTTTAAAAAGTCAAAACGATGTCATTTAATGTCTGTTAATATATAAAAAAATCAACCGGATTTCACTAGACCAACTTCCAAGTAGGTTTTTACCTCCACTCAGACCTGTTCTAGATCCAGGTTGACTTGTCGGGCCGATCCGAGTTTTAAAACTATGCCTTTTAAACTAAAAAATCTTAATTTTTAACCATGTTTTATCCAGAAAAAAACACTTAAAAAACCTGGATAAATCTATTTCTGACTTTAAATTAGTCAAAGATTAGTCAAAAAACACTTTTAAAAAACATCGAAAAGTAGAAGTAAAAGATCTTTCAAACACAACTATTTAGTTGTACAACACAGTCTTACATTCTAGAAGGTGTTTAAAAGTAATAGTGATTGTCATTTAAAATACTTTTCACTTGAAAATACATCAAAATTTATTTTTTTTTTAATTTTTTTTGACATCAATACATTAAAAAATAAAATAATAAAAATAATTTTATTTTAAATAAAAAAATATTAAATTTTTATAAAAGTTTGTTTAGAATACAATTTCAAACATCACTCTGAGCCTTAATTATCATAACTGACTCAGGGGGTTTAAGACTAAGGAGCTGACTACTAGATTAATCAGGTTGACCTAGATCATCCCAAAAAAATTAAAAAAAAATTAAAGTTTGAATATTTTATATTAAAAAAATTAAATAATAATTCATATGAATATAAGCTATACATGTTATAAATAATGAAGTTTAAAAAATTATTTTATTTTTTTTTATTTTATATTAAAAGGATACTATGTTAGTATGTTATTATTTTAAGTTAAAATATTTAAACTAATTTTTTTTATTTTATATTAAAAAACATAATTTTTTTATGAATATTATATATACTAAAAGATTTCAAATTTCATATTAAAAAAATTAATTTGTTTATGAATATATATATATATATATATTAAAGATTTCAAATCTTACAATTAAAAAAATAAAACATACTTTTAATATTCATATAATATACTTTAAAAAAATTAACTAAAAAATATATACATATTTAAAAAAATCTCAATCGAGTTTTATCAAGTAACCTTCATCACAAGTAAATAATCAACTAGGTTAATAACTAATGTTTTCATTCCATTTTTTTTTTTAACCCGATCAATCCAGTTATCAAAATTATCTAAATTCCATATCCATTAGAAAGGTCTTCTACTGCTGCAAGCCGGGGTTACGAGCGACGTCATTTTGCCAAAAGCAATCAGCAATCAGCAATCGTTAACGACTTACAGCTATTAACCAGTCGCCATGTATGACCCGAGGCTGAGACCGTTTGAACCAGCAAGACAGCGAATCTTAAACGCCGTCAAGAATGCAAGGGAGTCTTCGCATCCATCCCTTGTGTCCACTTGTAATTCGCTGCAATGTAAAACAGCAAGCTACATTATGGTCCTTTTGGACTCACCAATGTTACACTTCTCCTCTCGTAATTTAAAATTTCCCAATTGTTTCCTATTTGTTTTTCTCTTTTGATAATTAAGTTATTTTAATACATTTATTTATATATGATAATTAACAAGACATATACCAGGGACTCATAAAAAGTTTCAATTTTTCTCTATGCTATTAAATAACCGGTGTCAAGCTAATTTTTTTCTTAGTTTTTTTCTCTGAATATTAAATCCTATAAATGTTATGATATATCAAGAATAACTTCAAGAATTAAAAATAAATCCAAATTATAAAATTAGATTATTTGATGTTAGGTTATCATTGGGTTCTTAGGAAACAATTAGAGAATCTCGAAATATAAGAGTAGAATTGAAATATAGGGGAATCTACAGGGACCAAAATAAAACTATCAATTTACACTTATTTACACTTTCCTACACGACCCCCCCTTTTCTCTCTCTCGCTAGTCTGCAGCATTTCTAATTTTATTTGGGAAAAAGGCAGACTTTCTTAGCTGTCCAAAGCACGAACCTATAGTTATTTCCCTGAAAAGGATCTGCTGCTTTTCTCTCTCCGTTATTCATCCAATTAAGGTCAGTGGAAGCTTGCTTTGGATCTCTAATTATAATCAACTTTCTGCAACTACACTTACATCAACCCAATTCCAGGTCCGTTACTCTTTCTTTTTTTTCGAATTGTGAACTGTTGCTGCCGCAATTCATTTTTGTGTTGGTAGCTTTCTTTCCTTCAGATCCGTCGTTTTTAGATGCCTTACTGTGTCGTTTCATGGACGTTTTCGTTGCTTGCTTGGTAACTGAAATTAAAAAATATTTTGATTTATTATTAGTCTTCTCTGCTTCGCATCAACGTAAACTTGAAAATAAATTGTTTTGATTGGATTTAATGTTGATATTCCGTACAAGATTTCAGTGTTTAGTTAATGAAGTTTGTGATTAATTGAAGGTTTCTTGAAATCTGGTGTTAGAAATGGCGAATCGAGTAAAAGAGGATGAAAAAAATGAACGCATAATTCGTGGACTTCTCAAACATACAGAGAATCGCAGATGTATCAACTGTAACAGTCTGGTACTCTTTCTTACTGCTACTTGCCTTTCTTTCTTTTTTTGAAATTATTAACATTACTTTTGCCTAGTGTTGTTCTTTGAGAAATGGAATGGTGTGGCTGAGTTGGTCTTAGCGAGTTTAATTTTGGTATTTTTTTTTAACATTGTTTGTTGAAATAATCTTAAAGTAAGGCTTAAGGTTATGCTTTGGTAAAGCTGTGTGTGGGGAACTTGTAAGGCATAAGAAGAAGAAGAAACAAACGCTTGCAATGTTGGTTCTGAATAAGTAAAATGAGTTAACGGAATTGGTAGCAAGTGGTTGTGATGGTGGGCTTGAGAAATATTGTATGCTCCTTAATATAAGCTCTTTTCAGATCCATATTTACCAAAGAATGCCTATGGGAACCCAACTGTTAGTGAGTTTGACTTCGATAAATTTTATTGCTCCCCTTTATTATATAAAAGGAGAAAAAAAATGAAGATTTTGTAATTTCTTCATTAATATTGGTTTGATTTGTAGGTATGGAAAGAAAAAATGAAGTGAACTTTCTCCATGATTATTGCTTACCTCTAACAACCTTTTGAATTTGAGATGATGTTAGTTTGGAAATGATAGATTATAATATGAAATGATTTTTTTGCATGTAATTGAATGTGTAGATATTTGGGCAAAGTGCAAAGGACCTTGCAATTTGGCTGTTTTGCGTTTGAGTGATAAGTGATACTGTTTTTGAATTTAATATTTTTCTTCTTTCAATTGATTTGTATCTTCTCTGTTAGCAGTGCCCTTCATTCCATTGAAAACAAGACAGGTATTTAATTTTTCTTCGGCAAGTGAAAAAAAAAAAAACACTAATGGTGTCACTAACATTACTAGAACAAAAGGAAAGATAAAGTGTTTTGTGTTGTTTATACTTTTCCTTTACTGTTTTTTTTTCAACTTTTGGAAATGTTGCCAAATCTAGTATTAGGATTTAGGAATATCTACTTTTGCTGGCAGATCTAAAGACATGTTAATTGAATAAAACACAGCTCACTTAAGAGTTGGAAAAATCTGTCAATTGAATGTAAAATATGTAATGCATGGTTTCCTAGATATTTTAGATACGTACATGTGTGCTTTTCCATTACGATTATGAAGAATTCCAGTAGATGATCCAAGTGATGTTAGTTTGGTTTTTACCTGAATTGACTTGTATGGTGGATGTGGGTATTGGTGCTCTGTCCCAAATGATCCATAATTTATGTTGCAATTTTAAAATTACATGAACTCTGGACTAGAGATCAATCATTACCATGAATATGGTGCTTTAGGAAACTGATTTCTACATCATAACAAAAAAATTCCTATAGCAATGCCCTGACTTAAAGAAAAAAGAAAAAAACTATGTTGATACTAAAAGTAAGACAATCTTTAATCTGAAAAATGCCAGAAACAGATTCAACTATGTGACTTTCAAGTATACTCATTCTTTTGTCACGCATATGTATGATCCTCATTCATGCATGAAGGTTGAGATTGGATGGTCACACTAATTGTGACTTTTCAATGCATTTCTTGTTTTTATTATTGAATGGTCGTACAATTTGTGACTTTTCAGTGCATTGCTTGTTTTTATTCTTTATTGTCAAACTTGAGCATTGCTTAATATGTTATTGCACCACAATTTTGCTGTTATTGTATTTCATGGATTTGCAATCAAGAAAGAAATTGTTTAATTCATCTCATCTTAGATGCTTGCTCATGAGAACAAGATTGTAGCTCTGTAGCAAATATAGGAAAGTGAATTGTTTTATTCTTCCTATCTGTGACAACATTGATATAAAAATGTTCTTATGGTGGTTGGAATAATGGTGTTATAAGATTTGTAGTGTATATCTGTTACAATTCTTCCTTTTGGGGAAAACTGGCATTTTTTCCCTTACAAAAGTGCTGATATATATTTTCCTATTGAGCAGGGACCTCAGTATGTTTGCACAAACTTCTGGACATTTGTTTGCACCACCTGTAGTGGAATACAGTGAGTATGAATATGCTTTGCTATACATTGCTATCCGATTTCTTTGCAGCTGCTTGCTTTCTGGTGGTTTTTCATGTGTATTTCTTAGTATTTGTTGAGAGGGCTCTGTGAGAGTGAGAGAGATCAAGTTGCTTGTACTAACTCGCCGTTCCATATGTAGCCGGGAGTTTACACATCGAGTAAAATCAGTATCAATGGCCAAATTCACCTCACAAGAAGTTGCTGCTCTTCAAGAAGGAGGAAATAAGGTAAAATACCCCCCCCCAATAATCTTAGAGTTACACTTTGCTTGTCAATCTTGATTGTTTTCTGTTTCATTTTATTTTCTCAGCGTGCAAGGGATATTTATTTTAAAGAATGGGATTCACAACGCCAGTCTGCCCCCGACAGCAGGTTATACTTGCTTATTTTTGTGTTTAACATCTTAAAAATTATTGCAGTTCTGATTTGCTCTTTTGCTGCCAGTAATGTTGAGAGACTTCGAGACTTTATAAAACATGTCTATGTGGATAGAAGATATACTGGTGAGAGGAACTATGGCAAGCCTCCAAGTACGAAGATGGTAAGATGCCCTCTCTTTCTCCCTAGTTGTGATTTTTCTTGATACTATCACTTGCATCAACAAGTATTCCAATCTTTATAGAAGGGAGCTTACATCGACAAGTGGGTGTGTGTGTGTGTGTGTGTTGTGTGTTTGCATGTCCTTTATGGCAATAAATATGTTGTGGCTTTTGTTGGATCTCCTATTAAAACCTCTTCTTCTTGGATGTCATGAAGGATAACAAAGAAGACTTCTCCGAGCATAGGAAAACTGATGCATATCAAGGAGGGTCTAGAAGTCCACCATATGAAGATACACATGAACATCGGTACAATGAAAGGTCTAGTCCTGGTGGAAGAAGTGATGATAAATATTCAAGATATAGTTATGATGAAAGAAGAAGTCCTGGATATGATCAAGAAAGTCGACAGTATAATGATTACAAAAGAAGTCCCGCTCGTCCAGAAATTATCAATGATTGGCGTCGAGAGGATAGATTTGGAAATGGCAGGAAAGTGGAAGACCGAAGGATATCTGATGGAGATCCGAAACTTGAAGGCAGGTCACCTGAGCGGCCAAAAGAGGACACTTCCAGCCCCCCTATGGTACGTCCTGTCAGAGAGATTTTGGGAGATAATGTAGTGCCTCTTCGTATAAGTGAACCTCCTAAATCCAATGTTTCAAGGCCTGCTGATGTCCCTGCTCCTACGCAGGTAAAGCTTTGTTCCATAAAGCTGTGTTTACAAATATCCTTTCTTGTTTCTGCTTCTTTTCTTCTGACTCGCTCTGCAATCTATCATTGCTTAGATGTCCATGATTCTAAGAATTATTACATCTATGTTTTTGCCAGACAAATCTTGTGCATTTAGTGCTTTTCCCTCTTCCTGGTCTTATGTTTCATCCCAGGAAGTCTATTTTGCATGTTGAGTTTTGGTCTTGATAAAATTTAAACAAGAGCCTGTGAACCTATTTTCCATTAGTTGGAGTTTGTTTGTCAGCTTCAGTTGCAGGGTTCAATTCTAGAAACCCAATTTAATATAATTGTATGCTGGTTGGGGCTACAGTTAGTCATAATGTTGAAAGAAGGAAACCTAGTCTATGAAGATCTTTTTGCTTTTCTTTATTTTTTCCCTGTTTTCAGGTTGCTAGATGATGCCTGTCTGTGTGCATGAGAGAGTATTGATTTGAGAAAACATTCTAATATAATGCACTAAAACCTTATAAACTTGAAAGTCATAGAAAAGAGTTGATCACAATTCCTGTAATATCTACAAACAAAGAGTGAGTTCATTGTATTTAATGGTGTTAAAATCCTTACAATGTATCTTTTCTTTAAACTTTGTATGTAAGGAAGGTATCTTTTCCTTCTGTGAATGGAAATGTACATGGGAGCTATGAAGAAAGTTGAAGGCTAGTAATGGTTTTGGAAAATCCATGCATGTAAAAAGTTGATATTTTAGAGCGTTCCATTTTCCTGTTCTGAAAATTTTCTCAGGATTTATTTATAATGTGTGAATGTGCATAGAAATCACAACCTTTAAATGACACCTGGCAGAAAATAGAATGCAATTATTTAGGTGCTGTCCAACTGATAATTTATGTTCCAATTTCAATTAATTTGAGTTGCAAGCAATTTGAATGTGATCGTGTGCAATCTACCTTGATAGAAAATTGTTTCAAAGAAAAAGACCAGAAAACAGCCGCTGTGAGCTCTGATTTTACTGATTACTGTTTCGCTTTGTGGTTGGATTGACTTATCATTCTCAGTGAAAAAATGGTCGGTTGCTTTTCTTCCATTATTCGCTTTTCCTTGTCACTTGTTGCTTTTTTAAAGTAGTTTAGTCTTTCTTAGAAATCATCTGCATGCTCTCTCTCAAATTCAGATGAGAGAGATAATCTTTAAGCAGATATTTCGCATCCTCTGTATTCACCTGCTTAGCTCTGATCTTTGCTTTCATTATCTGTTGCATTCCGGATGTCTATGGTTATTTTATTTTATTTTATTTTTTAAATTCTTCTGGGTGGAAACAACAGAAACTGTTACTGGAAAAAGAATAAGAAACAGTGTTTGAGCATTGTTACTTTTAATTGCAGCGAACTGCATCTTCCAGTAGCTTGGGATCTGCTACTGGGAATCCAACAGAAGTGAAATTGGAGAATACTGGAAGCTTAATTGATTTTGATGCTGATCCTGAACCTCCTGCTGCTGCCTCAATTCCTCAAGCTACAATTCCTCAATCAATTGCGCATTCTCCAAGTGCTACCAATGACAACAATTGGGCTTCTTTTGATTTTGCCCCTGAGAATAAAGCATCTCAGGTTCCAAAAGCAAATCCACTGGAATCTGTTCTCTCACAACTCTCAGTTCCAGTACCTGGACCTGGTCATATATTGGGATCACACAGTGGTGCTGGTGCTCCTGCAACAGCAGCTGTGGGCAATCCAACAAATGCTTCCCCTTTTGCATCTGTAGGGAACACATCGATGTTACCCTTCAATTCTGTTGCTCCTGCAGCCACACCACTTAATAACTTGTCAATATTACATGCTAGTGGTGTTTCAGCAACTGCCCCAAGATTGGCACCTGCTATGCCTGTTAATGGTGGTCATTCATTTGCCAGTGTTACAGAAGCAGGGCAGTGGCCTAGTGTGCAGCATCAGCAACCTTCTCTATTCCCTGTTTCTACTGGTCATTCTACTAAACAATTTACCCCACCATTAGCTTCAGGGAATCAGGTAAGCCTACTAGTGTGGGTTTTGTGAATTTTGTGCTGTATGTTGTCAGATATTATTGTATGTTTATTTAATTGTCCTCACCTGCGGGATTTTTTTGGCAGACCTGGAATGTGCCTCCTGCCTCAAATGTGCAAGTGTCTTTGGCAACACCGTATGCAGTAGCTCCTCAAATTGTCTCAAATCCTGCATCAGGAGTCATGTCTGCTGGTCTATCACAACCATCAGCTGTGGCAGTTAAACCAACTGCAAGAAGAGAACTGCCTGCGGTAATTGCATTTTTCTGTTCAATCTTGTTTCATTATTTTATGAGGTTTCATTGGATATGCTAATAGTTTTTTATGGTTGCATATTGCTTATTCAATGAATGGAATTTGTGCACAGGATCTTTTTGCTGCTACATATTCACCTTATCCTGCAGCAATTCCAGGGTGGCCATCTGGTCCAGCTCGTGGTATGGGTTTCACTGTGCCATATAATAGTGTTCCAGCGGTATGCTTATTAACCCAGTCAATCATTTCCATGTTTTACAGTTTTTTGTGCATAATTCCTGGACAAATTAATCATATAGTTTTGTTTTTGTTAACGACAGTCTATGCCAACTTTTCTCCAGCAACCTAAGTCAGCAAACCCTTTTGATCTCAGTGAACCAGTTCAAGCCCAACATGTATGTGATTTAACTTCATTTCATTTTAAAATTCAATATGTGCATATCCTTTGGTCTTATTTGATTGAATTACCCTGCTGTAAAAATGATGCTATAATGTGGAAAATAATGTTTTCACTAAATGCATGTATGAAATTGTGCTTCTTTTGGCCTTAATTTTACCAATAACAGAGTATGGGATGAAATTGCCAGTTGAAAATGATTGGATATCAATCTGTTTTTCCACTTCCATGATATGTGGTCCCTGTGATGCAGTTTCCTTCAATGACGCCCTTGCATGCTGCTCTACCAAATATGCCACCTTCAGGCTTACAACATACTTCCAGTCTTGGTACTCCCTCACCAGCATGGATGCCGCCCCAGTCATCTCCTTATCCACCAGCATTGCCTTCCCAGGCACCACCTTATTCTTCATCTGTACCTCCAAGTATATAATTCAATTCCTGTTCTTTCTCTCCCCTCTGCTTGGTTGTTTATTTTGTGCTGAGTTATTTCAAAATCTCAGGGGCATATGTAGCTCAACAAGCACCGAGTAGTATGCCATTTGCAGGGTAAGTTATTTTCCTTGTTGTATTTTATGTCTGAATATTCTCTCTCGAATGTAATCCCTACTTTTCAAATTTTATACAGTCCTTCAGAATTATTTTTTTTTGTCACCTGCTGTGTTTATGGTATGCCTTTTGGTTTTGAATTTTTCTGTTTACCTGGGTTACTAGTTTTATTACACAGCCGTGTGTGATTTTACAACACCATGGGGCTTCCTCATACAATCATGTAGTGATCACAAGAGGGTCTTGCATCATTGTGAGGAAGAGAATATATTTCTAGAGAACTGTAGTTTCACTGAAGCCACGTAAGTAAATGTTCATTTACCAACAAGGGTTAGTGACTTTCTCGTTGAATGGTTAGTTGGACCAGATCAATTACACTGTTGGGAGAGCTTTAAATTAGTGTTCATTCCTAAATATTAAATATTCCACCTCTACAAGGTTTAGTTTCTTGTCTGAAGTTTAGAATTATCCGTGGTAAGTATTGGCAGCTTTGATTACCATTTTAAACCCTACACTTATCGAGGTTTCAAATTCTCCTTTTTTTTTTTTTTTNGGGGGGGGGTGGTGTACAGGCATCAAGTAGTAGGTGGCTTTGGCGGTGATGGTGCTGCTTTTGGTGCCGTGAATATGGATCAACAGGTGGCTGGTAGATTCTCTGCCCCTCCAACCCCACAGCCTTTCTCTTCTGTTGGAGGAAATCCTTTTGGATGAAAGTAGAAGGTTTGTTCCTGCGACCCAAGTTCAGGGAAGCATCTACTTGATGCCCCATGCCATGCCGCTGGGTGGAGCTTAGTTCTGGTTTGATATAATGTACTTTCTATTGATCGAGCCAAATTAAAGAGTGCCCATTGTTCATCTGATCAATTGTCAGAGAAGCATAGTTTAGAGAGGGAGAGGGAGAGGGAAAGGGAGAGGGAGTAACTATAATTAAAAGTGTTTACACCAGCATGGGGATCTAAGTTTAACTTTCATGCTGCAGTAGTGTTTATAGATATTTTGCATTGTTCATTGGGTTGTCCGAGTGTTGTCTGCCGTTTCTTCAGGTTGTATCATTTTTTCAGTGTATGGTTTTGTAATCTCTTCCTCGTTCCGGTAAGCTTTTTTTGAGTCTGCTGAAGTTTATGAAATGGTCATTACAGTACAGTTTGTGTGCACATATATTTTTGGAATATTGAGATGTTTTTCTGCAAGATACCGTTGGGTTTTAGCCTTCTGCCCACCCGTCCTTGTACCCTATTTTAGAGTATGTTTTTATGTTTAATTCTGTGTTTTAAAAGTGTTTTTAAAAAAGAATTATTATTATTATTATATTTTTAATATTTTTAAATTGTTTTGACGAAGTGGAATAAAAATAAATTTTTAAAAATAAAAAATATTGAGGATGGTTTCTCCGCAAACTTGCAGAACACTTTTTGGTCGCCTAGCTGCTTTGGTCATCTTGATTTGAATTAAATATAAAAGAAAATTAATTAAAATTCAAAAATTTTCAAAAACAAAAATATTTGAACATTTTTTTATTGTAAAAATAAACATGCAAGTGTATGCTTGTATATATTTGACTTGAAAAGCTATTAAATTTGATGTATTCTTGAGGGTTAATTTATATATATATACACACACACACACATATATTGGTATAATCATATGAAAATTGTATTAAAAAAAACATCATCTATATTTAATTAAATGCATATTAAAAAATAAGCAGTCTAAACAAAATACCAAACACATGTAAGTGATTTCCAGAGGTAAGACAACCTGGTCTCGTGTCATGGGTGAGCGAAAAACGTTTTGTTGTAGCTGCTTATCAAAAGCTAGTTTAGCAGCAGTTCAACATTTCACAGTAATAGTTTAAAAACTTCTATTGATCCTTACCGGGTCCCATCTTTGACCTGGAAGTCCCCTGATTTTATTCAATGTGTATAGGTTGTTTTTCAAATAAATCCAATATTAATAAAGTAATCAAATTATTATTCAGATTCGTGTCTACATTTCAAAACTTA
This sequence comes from Populus ilicifolia, assembly GCA_015708895.1. NCBI lineage: Eukaryota > Viridiplantae > Streptophyta > Magnoliopsida > Malpighiales > Salicaceae > Populus > Populus ilicifolia. The sequence goes on from SRLM01000857.1 coordinate 80,199, forward strand.
CGTTTTTTTATATGTATCCGATGCTGATGGAACTTCATGTAATCAAGTTCGAGTATTTTCATTTGAATTGATTTTATAAAGTTTTTGTTGGGTTCTGAATATCGCAATATAAATAATAAAAATAATAATTAAGAGTTTAAAATAACACTTTAAATAGACATAGATATAGAGTTATTTAAGAATTACAACTTGAAGATTTAATTTTTTTTAATTTTAAATAATTTTTTAAAAGTTGAATTGTTGTAAATCATAAGTTGTTTAATTTTTTATTTTTTAATGATAATTTATACGAACTATCCATAAAAAATCTCATAAATTTCTATTTAGAAGAGAAAAATTATTATCTTTAGAATGTTAGATCTAATTTTGTATTTCCGTAACTTTTGTGTCTAACAAACAATTCTAAAATAAATAAGAGACATGACTTATTATTTATAGAGAAATTTGAAAAATTTTATATATTGATAAAATTGATATTTTTCTTTTAAATAATATCCATATATTAATTTAGAATAATTTTAAAAATTAACTCAATCAAGTCATTGCTTAATTTTTTTAGATCTAGAAATATAATTTTTATATTAATTATATTCTAGTTTTTAATTTGTAAAATATATTTTAATAAATTTATACTTAATTAAATCATCTCAATTTAATTTTTANAATATCAAATTTTTTTTTATATGAATAAAAAAATCAAGTGTCATCATGAATCAAGACTCATCTACATTTTGATGGGTAAGCTTGAACTCCTAAAGGTTAATCAAGGACATATAAACATGGTACATGATTAACTTAAGAACTTCTAAGAATGTTTAGAAAGATTCAGCTTTATGTGTTTGGAATAGAGCCATAAACGTTGAGCCAAAGCGACCTTAACCTCTTTTATATATTTCCAAGAGTGTAGTTATGTGTTTTTTTGGACATATGACATCAAACCCATCCTTCGTAAGTTTATAGGTTGTTTATATTTTTACTTGTAATTACATTTAAAAACATTTTAAAAGTATATTTGATTTAAAAAAATATTAAATGAATATTTTTTAATATTTATTGATAGTTTTGATGTGTTAATATTAAAAATAAAATTAAAAAAACACATTATATCATAATAATAATTTTCAAATAAAAGATATTTTAAAAAATGCTTCATATGATGTTAGCAAACAAATACACTTAATTATTATATCTAGGTGTCCTTTTATACTTACATAATTTAATTCTTGTGACTAGGTATAATTTTCGAGATCTATTAATATTTTATTTATTTTAGATCAATTTTACAGTTAAGGGACTTAGAGTTTCTCTCTCTAATTCCACTCTCTCTCCATGTCACTTCTTTTGTTTTGGTGCTTGATGAGTCTCCTAGGTTGTCATGCTCCCCAACAATCCATTTTGAACAGTATTACCCGATCCCTTTAATCGTACCCTAACGTCTCACCTGCCACGCGCTCTCATCTATCTCTGTATCATCTGCTCTTCCTTCCACGCTTCTCTCAACTACTTTACTTTAACTGCCCGACACCACGACCTCCCCTCCAAGGACCCCTGCATCTAGGGCTAGTGTTCTTGAACAAACTAGCATTAATATTTTAGATGGCATGATTCTAAACAATCTTCTGTACAAAGACATTTTACAGGCTATTCTTTTCGTCGTTAAGTTTGGATTGCAGAAGTCTTTTATCTGTCAAGATTTTGTTAGAAAAGCAGAGTTGTTTGAGATTTGTTATTACTGGGAACAAGCATAGCCTGCGACTGGACTGTTTCTTCTCTTTCCTTCGATTAATGAATCATTATCATTACGAGATTCTGGATTACTTCACAAGCACAAGAAGGAAACTACAATCCTGTTCTTGTAAGATACGTTCTTCAGTAGCATATTCACAAATCACAAATATCATTTTCCCAAGAGTTAGACAGAACTATATGAATCTCCCTCTCCCTTTTCTGCAATGTCAGATTACAACAATAAAAAGAACAAGAAGAAAAGGAATAAATCAGGTCCGTCAGTAGATGTGCTGTGCGTTGCTCTAGCATGGTATCTTGATCAGTATACCACAATGTCTTCTATCTCCAGTCGTCTGATTACCATACGGATAACAGATGAAAGGAGCAATTGAGAAATTATTTGGAGAGCCTTGGTGTGTCTTAAACAGGTTCTGCTGTTCGTCTGATCTTCAGTAGTATTGGAGCCACCAGCATCCATACTGCAAGATGATCTTATATGAGCTATTCTTCTTCATTCCAATATAAATAATGTCTTTTTTTGTCGTGATCAAGATGGCTTGGAGATCAGGCAAAGAGTTTTATGGTCTCTTGGTTTTATAATCCAAGAATACATCTTTTAATGAAGAGCAATGATGCATGGAGAAAAGTTTTTATTTTTATAATTTAACTACTTACAGTAAACACAAACTGCGAGCCATTCGTTCACTATTCTCACCCAAGCACTGGTCCAACCCACGTCAATGGTCCACCTGTACAAGATCAAGGTGAGAGACATTACTTTCATCCCGCCTATGAATTTGCCAATTCTCAATAAACAGGGCGAAATGTTTTTGTTCGTCATCAATTTTCCCCAGAGCAGTTTTTTTCTCCTGATGGTAACAAGACCTCAAAAAACACTGTGAAATTGTATTCAAGATTGATTGAAATGATCGAAGAAAAATTGAAAATGGGTGCTTATACTAGTGGTTTCTCCTTGGTTCAGAGAAATTTGATGTGAACATCACCCAGCCACAGTAAGCTGGATGAGAAGACAAGATGCACAAAAGGCGGACAAGTTTTTGAGAGAAGGCAACATACTTCGGAATGATGTGATGAGTATTCCAGCCAATCAATAGCATCGCAAAGTACATTGCTCCTGTGGCAAAAACAAAGTGGAAAAAGCCATAACCATATGGAACATCATCCTCATCCTTCGTGTCCCCCTTCCTGAACTGCAGCCGTTGTCAGCCAATAGTTGTGGAACGATGTGGTAATAGAAAATAAAAATTTCATTGGATTTTGGGACTAACCTGAAAGCATTGAGAATCAATGCCTGTAGAAAATGTGGCTATAACAATAGCAAGCAGTGCAACAATAAAGCTCTGTGGACATACGAGATCTATTGTCATTAAGATAGAAAAATGCCAAGAAATCATGACAACAAAAAGCTTTTAAAACTAACAGTGCTTTCAAGTTTCAAAAATATTAGTTTGCTCAACTGTTCAGCCGTTCTAATGTTTTTTGGGGCAATTTTCCTCCATTTTATAGGCTCATGCAGGAGATAGCATTCCTGGAAAAGGCATTCATTTTCTTACTTTCTTTTTTCAAATCAAGAAAGTAAATAGCGTTTCCTTCATCACTCTTTTCCATCAGGTTGACACTACAATTCCCCCTAACAAAGTGAGAGATCTTCCAAGTCCACTACCTCAGGCCAATGGTTATCCATGGAAGTCAAATGTACTTTTTAGGTGCAATATGAAAGCTCCGTTCCCGTAGCGTTTTCTTTTCTTTTTGGAAATATGATCATAATTGATGTTTTGAATTTCCTTAGGCATATAAAAAGCAAATTCTATCATGAGCCGAGTCAAAATTGCCAAGTTTAGAACTTATGAAATACTTTAAGGATCTTGAGATTACTATAATGGTTAGCCAGTCTGTTCTTCTTGAAGCTTCTGCCTTCCTGTTGCAACTTTCTCCTGCTGGTTCACTGCAAACACAAAAATGCAATAAAATCAAATTGAATGAAGAATCTAGATTAACTAATCTACTGTTTTAACTCGACGATTATAATAGAAGAAAAAAAATAACGAAAGAAACAGTTCATTTCAAGCTTCGCTTCAGCAATGGAAAGCATTATGGGAAAAAAATTGCTTCTGGTGAAGTTCACGTCAGGTTGTTAAGGCAAGGGTATACAAGTGTTATTGCCATCTGTCATTCTAATGCTTTTCGGAAGTTACGAACTGCAGGTCATGTAAAGTCAATAATTTACAAAAGCCCTTCGACCTTGATGACCGCTTTTAATTAGTGACTAGTGCAGGTTGCCAAAGTACAACCATGTTGCGTTAAATGATTGAGAATTTAAAAGAACATTTATCTGTAGCATAAATTTGCAGACAGTAGATGTAGAGGAATGAATAAATAAGATAGGGAAGCGTACCTCCTAATGGCACACCAGCAGAGGAATACAACGTAAAGCCCCATGAGCCCTGGAGTCAAAAAGCCAGCATTCACCTGTTTCCAGCCGAAATTAGTAACTTTATACTGTATGTCAGGGCATCAATCAATTGAAAGCAAGCACATGTAGGACTTTACTTTGGGATGGAGAGAAACGCTGGTCATGAGCTGGAGCAGTACCAGAGTCCAGGTGATGAAGAAAATGTTAAGTAAACAAGACGGCTCTGGTGTATACCAAATGTACATTAGAATGACCCCAAGTATGCATACTACATATGAAGTAGTTGCAACTAGCATCACATTGATGTGGCTGCAGTCCGAATCACATAAAATTAGAGCTGATACAGGTGAAATAACTATCAAGTAGTAGGTAACTCGCATTTCTTGATAAATTACTGATAAGAAAAAATCAATTGTCAAATTCATAGGATAATTTGCCAGGAATTGTCTGGCATCAACTTGCCTAACTGAATCTATGCAGGACATATATTGGATTCAAGCTGACCAGGTCAACAAGCATCACCGAGAAGGTTGTAGAGATAAAGATGTGATAAATAAATCCTTCTAAAGTCTAGACTAATAAGTAGCCTATTATATGGAATACTTAGATACTTTTGTGATGAACTTGGTTTGGACATACAAGGTTTAAGGTCTGATTCTGTTGGTCAGTGAAGTTGGTTTAGGTATTCTTAGGAATGAGTTGCAATTCAGTACAGATTGTACTGTCTTAGAAGCAGAAGCACTAAAAATTGGTCATTTTTAAATTTTCTAGTATTCTTTGGTGGAATTATCATAATTCTATTTTTGAATTATGAACTCCGCAACCTTTCTAAAGGCCAGAAAGAATGCAATCATTTACTTGGTCTTTTCATCAGTTTCCTTGCTGACAGGGTCAATGCCTTTGACCGCCTAAATGCTCAGACTATGAATGCAAATTCACCTACCTTAAGCATCCGTAGATCTTTACTGAGAATTACGAAAATGCTTTTATGAATCGGATAATGTCTCTATTTTATTTCATTTCAATTTTTTAATTGATTGGCACTATCTAATCTATGGCAGGAAGACACGAGACAAAAGGGTGCACGCGATGATGTTCACAGGCTATTTGCAAACTTAATATGTTTTGTGCAAAATGCAATGATCATCAACAAAATGTTCCAATTAGGAAAAGCACAGAAAGAGTTTAGATTGGCATTAGCTTTACAGAAGTCTTACCATCTTACTGCATTCTTTTCAGATTGGCAACAATCATTCAGCCATCGAATAAAACTGATTACACTTATTAGCTGAATTAGGAGAAAGACCCTGAAACGATAAAGTGAAAAGTAAACCAAAATCTTAGAGAGATTTCTGCAACCAAAACACAGAGGAACCATCTACAGCTTCCAGAAAAACTAACAGTAATATGATATAGAACAGGAAAGAGAATTACCCAGCACCAAAATGTGCAATCTCTCCTGCGAAATTAAGAGGGAAGGAAGAAAATCACATCAACGTACGATTATATATATTATCAAAACAATGAAATACTGGATTAGAATTGATAAGGGGAACATAATGCGGAATGGCACAAACCATAAATTTGGAAAAAGGCAGAGGGCACCAAAAATGTGATTATTGTCAAGGAAATCCACAAGACAATCTTAGCGGTCCACCATCCAGAATGCCATGCATCTCTGCGGTCATGCAACTTTGAGGTACCAACAGTAGAAAGAAACATTATTATGTAAAATATCTGCAATATGATTAAGGTATAGCTTTGAAAATTAATTTAGTTCCAAGATTCCTCTATTTCACGGAAGGAATCCCTTATATTGGCTTGTAATAAAAGTACGAAAGCACCATAAAGCTCCTCTGTATGATTGTTCTGGTGTTAGAGAAAGCAACTATAGAAGACAGTTTGAATCAATGTTACAATTGAAGGATACAAAGCATCCCAAGCTCACACGCAGAACTCCTTCAGCACCCGAACAGTCAGATTTTCCCGCGCACACTTTCAGTTCTGCAGCCACATTTTCACACCAGAGAGATAAAGCGACCAAAAGAAAATACTTGGAGGTAGGTGTTTTAACTCTGCAAATCCTTAGGAAAAATTAACATAAGCATACAGCTAACAAATGAGTAGCTGAACAGCTAACAAATGAGTAGCTAAACAGCTAAAACAATGAGCAATCTTACTTTCCATTGTCACTGAGGCACCACGACCATAGTCCCTTGCAGCCCAAGCTAGCAGATTGGAAAACAGAAAGATCAAGCCATAAACATATCTGGCCATCCAGGGATTGGAACCATTCCGGAATTGGCCAAAGCATGATGGATCTTTGAGTACCACGGCAAGCCTCTCATTTGTGATGCCTGCACCACTCTCCATTTCACCTTCAAACTAGCAGTATTCTTCATCACATATAGCATCAACGTACCATAGTACCTCACTGGATTTCAATGCATTCCTCGTTTTGCAATGCAATCAGGTGCTCTAATATGCTGCCATTGAAGGTGGAATCAGTGCGCACAATTACAATGCAATGCAAAATAGAGACTCGGTGATAGCAGAAAGAGCCGAGTTGAAACCTTGTTGTCTTGCTGGGTTCTCTAACAAAAAGCCTAGATCTGAGGTGCACTTCCTTTCTGAAGCCACCAGTGAGAAATGCGTCGAAAGTCAAATAGTGCTGCGCAGGCAACCGTTTATGACCAGTGCCTGCAAAATCAGTCTAAATCACATGGAGAGACTATGGATACAGCCAGTACTATTGAATAAAAGGAGACTTCGTAATAATAGTCAAAAAGAGGATTCTTACAAAAATCCCAAAAAACAAACAATTCGTTTTCTTTTCCTTTCTTGGTTCTTTCAACAGCTGAAAGATGAACTCCACTCTACACACGAGTAAGGCAAAATTCAAAACTCAAAAAGGTTCCCTCACTATAGACCTTGTCTCGGTTGAGTTCCCAGAGAAAATTAAAATCCATGAATTGAGTTTTTCCCTAAATCCATTAACGGAGACGGATGAACTGATTGATCTTATAATGAAAACAGGGACACGGCCACATTCCGTAAACGTTTTTACAGTGACATGATCGATAGCGAATGTTCACTTCTCCTAAATCCAAAGCTATTTGTATGATTGAATTGACATCACAACACACCACATGCTTTTTTTCTTTCTCGACAGTAAAAAAAAAAAAGGAATCCAATTTCAATTTGTGCTAAATACTTGGGAGACGTGCGAGCATTGATGAGTAAAGGAATCTTTCCTTCACCTCCAAGTCTACAAGTCTTACTGCATAATACGAACACTTTTGTACCCCTCCATGCCAAAAACGCACGCAAGTCCCAAGCAAGCGGCGGGGGTAATCTTGGTAATTGCACTTGTTACTCGTTGCTTTCTTTTCTTTTTTCTGTAGTAAGCAGCGATATAAAGAATGACTCTCTGCTGATGCCTCTAGACCAGAGTCCATGTACGCAAAGATGATTCTCCACTAATTTCTATTCATTAACTAAAAAACCAAAAAAAAAAAAAATGATTCCACCCCTTCTGTTTGCTTCCCGAGAAAGTGGAGGAAAGTTCAAGGAAAAGAAACGAAAGCTTTCCTTGCTCGTCAAATTATTTAATTCTATTTTCCCAAATTGCAAATTAACACAAAAACTGCACAATCACCAAGAATATCATCTCTTACTTTCATCAATACGTAAACAAGGCTCCCCTCCAATCTACATGCATTATTAGTTTTACAGTTTCAATCTTTAGAAAAGCTCAAAAACAACAAAAGGAAAGCAAGATCTTGATATATATTCGCAGTATAAAGAAGCAACATTGAATGTTGTACCAGTTGTTGCGAGAGATCTAGCCGGAGGAGCAATTGATATATGTTGAACAAGTTGTGATCTCTCCTGGACACTGCACAGCATAGAGTTTCTGGTTTGTTCCCTTTTTTCTGCTTTTGTACTACAATTCTTGTCCGTTATAAGCAGGTTTTTTGGTGTAAGAGTGAAAGAAAGAAAGAGAGCGGATTGCAGTTTGCTTTTTCTGGGCCTTTGCTTTGCTTTCTTCCCTTTTCCCTCCGTAAGCTTCACTCATCGTATCCTAAAAGAATAAGCAAACGATTATAACCGAGAAATTAAAGTTAAAATAAAGTAGACTATAATCTTATCTCTGTTTTCATTTAGTTTCTTAAAGAAAGTCTTTATTTTCTTAAATAAAACAATTAATTTAAATTACATCCTTAAAATAAAATCATAATAGATTATTAATAAACAATTAAGGTGATTTTAATTACTCGCATCAGAGCACACATCACAAGACAACACATACAACATCAGCCGAGCATATTTCAAGTATATTTTCATAGTGTTGGTAATTAATTAGTTGTAATTATCCAAAGAAAATCACTAAAATTGTTTTTTCTTTTCAAATAATTCTTGGGAAAGCATGCACGTATCTCCTTAATCACGTTCCTCTGGCTATATACTTTTACTGCTTGTTTTTAGTAATCATAATTATTAATTACGGCTATTATTACCATGTAGGCAAATAATTAGTTATCTCGCATGAGAAATTAGTTTTTGTTGCTTAGAACTCAAGCTAATATTCAAGTTACTTGATGCTTGAACTTTAAGTTATAGATTCGTGTTCCGCCGATCGCCGTTTTCTGGCCAATTTTTTTTTTTTTTATGTAAGAAAAGAACGCCAAGGGGAAGAAATTCAAGGCTTGGCTTATTGATTTAATTAATAATTTAAATAATATGATTAAAAAAATATAACAACAAAAAATAAACTGGTAAAAATAAATAATAAAAAAAAACATGACTTGAACCTAGTTAAATTATCGAACAACTCTAATATTGAAGGGCTGAACCAAAAAAAAAAATAGTTAAATTGAGTTAACTTATAAATTTTACAATTATTAAAATAAGATTGAGGCAATCTTATAGAAAGAAATATAGAAAAAAAATTTGAAGATTAATTTTTAATAAAATAAATAAAAATATAATAACTCCATAAAAAAAGTTAAAGTTCAACCTTAAACAAGTAAAATGTTGAAGAAAAAAATTTTAAAAAAATATTAAGAAAATGACAAAAATATTGATACAAGCCCATTCATGTCAAAATATAAAATATTTGATCTAATCATAATATCAAACTGACCATGTAGGAAAGCAAATTGACTAAAATAATAAAATTCAATTATCAAACAACTTAATATTAAAAAAAAATTATGATAAAATTAAAAAAAATAACCCACTAAAAAAAACTGAGAAAACCAAACAAACCTTTAAACTTGAGCAAAAATCTCAAACTTGCAACCCATTAAATCTTAAACTTAGACTAAATTAAGAAGTTCAATTGTCAATAAAAAATAATATCGATTAGTCAAATTAAATTAAACAAAGAATAATTAAGAAAAAGATTGAATAAAACCCAAGTCCTTTTTAAAATAAGTGAGAAATCCTAGAGAAAGACAAATAAATAAAAATAGTTTAAAAAAATTTTAAATAAAACAAATAACAATTAAAAAAATAAAAATAAAATTTAAAAGATAAAAAAATAAAAGAGGTTGAAATAGAAAAATAATTATAATCTTATAACTGTTTAGAAAACCATTTGAGAAAATAATTAAATAATTAGTGAAAAAACCCAAAAAAATCATAAAGAACTATAATCATGTTATTTTCAACACCAACAATAAATTTTAAAGAAAACAAGTTAAAAAAAAAATAAAACCCAAACTACATAAAAAATAAATATTGAATGATAAGACATAAAAAAATTTAACTTATACAAAGAAAAAAATCAAGCAAACCTTAGTAAATATTTTAAACCTCGTCATATTTTAAAAACTCATAGCATGTAAAATTTTGAATCTAAGTCCGATCTAGGAATTTAATATAAATCAATTTAAAATTATTAATTTAAAAATTATCAATTAAAAAAATAAGAATTAAATTTGATAAAAAAAATTAAAAAAGAGTGAAATTTTAAAACAAAATTAATTTAAAAAATAATGTCAAATAAAAAAAAAGTAAGAGAAAAGAAATTACTAGTTCTATCAAACTGTTAAGAATCTTGAAATATAAATCATCTTACTCTGTATTGGCGTCGTGATAATTTTAATAATAGCTTTTAATATACCGCTTGCTGGTTAGAGCATATAAAAATTAATAAAAAAAATATTTAATATTTATTAAAATACAACAATACCCTGAATGACATGGTATTAAAACTTTTTTAAAAAAAAAAAAACTTAAGAAAAGAACTGAAATGATGCAGATATTTTGGAGAGATAGAAAGCGGGAGGCAGAGATGTTTTGAAGAGACACAAAGGAGATTTTATTAAAGGATTCACGCGCCTCTGATGCGGAGTTTCAGAATGGAAGTCGTGAAAGTTGGGGGCAAGATTTTGAAAAGTCACGTGGCTCTTTCACTGTATTAAATTAAATAAAAATTACAATGACACAATTTATATTACCCATCTTAAATGAGGTCTAGGTCAATCAAGCACAATTTATATATCCAAATAAATAAATAGAATCACAATCTCACAGATTGAGTCCCAAGTCAATCCTATATTTATTTGTCAACATTCATTCTTAAATGCATAAAATTATGAGAGATATTCTAATAGTTTTTTTTTTCTTTCAATTTCAACCTAAAAAATTCAATAGAGCCTTTTGTGTGGGTATTTTTCATATATATATATATATATATATATATGCATAATTTTAAGACCCGGTCTGGTTCAAGGTCTAGATTTTGAGTTTTAACTAGGTCGTTTGTTACCGGTTCTTGACTGGGTTTTGCCGAGTCAATCGAGTCGTCAAGTCACATCAGTTTTTTTTTTAATCTGACCTTATTCTAGTCTCAGGTAAATCTGTCCGGCGAATCGGATTTTAAAAATATATATATATATATATATAATTTATGTATAGATAGGATAATAATAGAGGATGATAACGGTAACAGTAATAGAATAGATAAATAAATGAAGCCTCTTGGAAATGGAATAGTTACCTTGAGAAGTTGGGAAGGAATAATAATTGAATATCATTAGTGGACTTCATCGGATCAGACGCATTGATGGATTAGGAGCACGGGAATGGGATTTGCCATTATGAATTATTAGGGTTTAACATGCGCTCGCAATGATAAGGAATATTGTTAATGGCTGCTGATCCAGCAAGGCAATGGGATGTTAGGTCAAAACACTCAAAGCAACCTACAACTTCTTGAGATGCACACCAGTTCACATTCTATGCATCTAGAAATTAAATAAATATTTACTCTTAGTTATATTAGATTTTTAAAAACTAAATGCTTGTTAGTGTGAATTTTATTATTTTTATTTATTTTATAAAAATTAAATATAAAATAATTTGTGTATATATAAATTTTAAGTATAAATTTTTTTATTTGAAAAAATATATTAATAATAATATAAATTATATCTTAAAATCTTATTTAATAACTTAAATTTTTAAATTGAATTAGTTGTTTTAATGATTTGATTATACTTTTAAAAAGTTTCATATTTAAATTATTATTATTATTATTATAACAGTCATGTTAGTTTCTAAATCTCAATTTCAAGTGAGAAAGTGTTAAAATAATTTTTTTTCCTTGCAAAACAGGATTTGACCGCAGCCTCTCATCCGAAATAGATTTAAAATATTAATTTTTTTTTAAGAAAAAAACACCATGAAAAGAGGAGAATATTAAAACAATTTCAATCTTTGAAATGGTGATCAAAATTCACTTTCGGTGTATTAACAATCAACTTTTAACAATTGACTGTCTAACCAGATTGCTAGGTCACATATATAGTAATGCAATATATTATGATGATGATTTCCTCCCAATAGCTTGTACTGATTCTAGACTACCACTTTCACTTTAGCAAAGTTGCCTTCATTATCAACTTTACCACCTAAAATGTTAGACGTGATTTCTCAGGAGTCACATACGACCAGATCCCATGGACCCTAAAGTGTAAGTGTGTGTGTGTGTGTGTGTGTTGTGTGTGTGTGTGTGAGAGAGAGAGAGAGAGAGAGAGAGAGATGATGATCATCATCATCACAATGATCCGGGGGGAAAAGAAACGAAAAGAAAAGAAAAGAAAAGGAAAAAGAAAAAACTCCAGGAGCTTTCTGAGAAATCCAGAACGGAATTGCTTTATATTTATATATATGTCGATGTACGTGTGTCATGATCTTATAAACATTTATTAGTTGGTTTTTATGATATTTTTTGTTTGAATATATATTAAATTATTATTTTTTAAATAATTATGTTTTAATATCAAGATATTAAAATGATTTAAAAATTAAAAATTAAATTTTTTAAAGAAAATTTAAAATATAAAAACAAATATGGTATTAGAGTAAGGATGCATGCAGGAGCTGAATCGTTGATACACAAAATCATTTTATCAACAAAAGCTACGGATTTATCATTGAGTGTCTTGTTTTGTTTTATCAACAGCGTGTAGGGGGACATATTCCGGCAAGCATATGGACGGGAATCGTTCAAAAAGGTGAATATATAATTCCTTGTCGGCTCGGTGGAGGTGGTGCGTATGTTTAAGTGTGTGTTTGAAATTATAGGAGTACAGGGCGAAGATATGTGAAAGGCTTGGGTAGGTTATAGTTTAATTTAAGATTTTATTAATATTTTATTGATTAGTTTTATATAAAAAAAAACTTTATAATTCACAATTAAGTTATTGAAAAATTCTGAAAATTTGTATTGAGCTTTTTAATGTAATATTTTAGCTTAGGTTAAAATTTTAGAATTTTTGAAGAAATTTATAAATTTAATAAAAAAAATTATAATTTAACTAGTTTTATATTATTGGGTATGATTTTCAATTTGACTATCAAATTAAATTGAAATTTTATAAGGAATTTTAAAATATATTAAATAAAATTTAGTTAAAATTTTAGGGTAAATAAAACTTGGTGATGTTAAAAAAAATCATCATATAGAAATAAAACAACTCATTAAGAGTGAAATAATTATTTTTTATTAAAAATAAAATAAATTAGCTTTTTCTTTTTTTATATTTTTGATTAGGCAGAAGCAAAAAAAAAAAAAAAGAGGGAGAGAGAGGGAAAAGTAAGGGAGAAAAAATTCAAGAAAAAAAAAAGAATAATATTGTGAACTTAAAAATTCTAACTCATTAAACACTAATATAATAAAGAATCAAGTGAAGGAATGAAGAATTAAAAGAGAAAAAAAATTAATTTATTTATTTTTCAGTTGATATGAAATTGTTATTTTATCTTAGTTAAGAGATTATTACAATATTAATTTAGATTCGATTATAAATGAATTATATTTCATAAAATATTAAATAGTAAATTTATTTTTACTTTCATTTCATTTTTACATACTTTCAAATTTATTTTTTGATATTTTGATTAATATATTTAAATTAAAATTTTACTATTATTTTTAAAAATTCTTGTACATAAATTAATAATTGAGCTTAAAAAATTTATATATTTATTTAATATGCCATGACAGGAAAATTGCTGCACCATCTTTGGTAGCAACGATTGCAATTTAAAATAATTTTTATTTAGAAATATATTAAAATAATACTTTTTATTTTTTTTAAATTAACATATTAAATAATTTTAAAAAATAATTATTAATTAAAAAAAAAACACGACACCGAAACATGCGCTAAAAAAAGAGAGGTAGGGACAAAACTAGATGCTTGGATGGCATCCCTTGTAACGTGTCCGCCGGAATGTTGTCAAGGGGAGGCCGCACCTCCATTCTATTTCTAGGAGTTTTTTCTTCTTCTTCTTCTTCTTTTTTATTTTTTTTATTTTTCTTTCACGTTCATGCACGTGCTCCCAACTTGTGCCCGTAAATAATTACCAGACATTAGTTATTTGTTTTTGGAAAAACGCCGCTCGTACTCCATTAACGTCAAATCACATATATCACTATCTTTGGTGAGCCTTTGTGGTAAAATCACATATCATCGCTCAATATTGATTCCACATTTTGCTGTTTTTTGATTTTTTTTACTTTAAATTATTTTTAAAATGTTTTAAAATCATTTTTACATATTAATATAAGAAATATATTTTTAAATAAAAAAATATTTTAAAACAAAATTACCATCACGTTTCTAAACAATTACGAAATAATATTGAACAGCCTAGCCCACAAGACCTGATTACTGGTATTAATTACCAAGGTTGGATGAGAGAAAAAAATCATCACGAAGGTGCAAAACATGCATCCAAGGAGGGAAAAGGGGGCCCGGCGCCCACACAAAGCCCATGTTCATTAATGGCTGGCTCCCTCGTATCCAACTAAAGAATTACAATTATTATTTAAAAAAATAAAATAAAAATAAAGAATGTAGCATTTTTACTATAATACAAGAGAGAAAAGACCCGGGATTATAATGGTTTTTCGCAACGTTCTCTCTATTTTTTTTTATTGCTTCTTTTGTTTTGTTCCTTAATTTTTAGTTTTTCCTATTCGGATTTTTAATGTTGTTTTTTTATGGGATTAGATTTGGTGGTTTATTTTGGATGCCTAGACTAGGAGTCTTGTAGTCTCAAAAAAATTCTCGCTTGATGTGTGATTTGCAAAAATTAAATTAAATTTTTTTGATTTAAAATATTTAAAGCTATAGGAATCAGATTAAAATAATTGATAAATATTCAACTCCTTTTTCTTGCTAGAATTATGGACTAAAATGCATGGGCATAAAAAGGTTGAATTTTTTTTTTGGTTTATTAATATTTTTTTCAATTTATTCCTTTTACATTGAGTTTATTTAAGATTGAAGTTGAAGATTTTTTTTAGCAATCAATATATTAGGATCTTGTAAAGTCAAGAAAGATTTTTGGCATATGGTTAATCCTTGATTTTGTAAAATAAAATTTAATTTTTTTATTTAAAATAATTAAGGTTAAAACTAAATTAAGAGCAGGGAAGAAATTAGAATAATAGTTGTGGTAAGATTTGAATTTGAGTTGCACTCATCATAAAATGAGGAGATTATCATGTTTTGGAGGTGATGCTTCATGCTTCAAACATCAAAATTGGTGTTCCACCTTGTATTTTGAATCATCTCAGCAAGGACTACATGATGGATTAGCAAATGGTGCAAGTAAAGTGGCAATGTATTGTCGGTAGTCCATTTTTTTCTTCTTTCTCTTTTCTTTCTCTTTGCTTCTGTTTTCATGCCTTGATTGGTAAAGTTTGTTCTTATATCAATTTTGATTCTTATTCTTTTAATTAATATTTTTTTTAAGGTAATCTCAGTCTTATGAAATAAGTCATAGGTTTTTAGGGATAACAAGGTTTGATGTGATATTTTTTTTGTTTTTTTAATTTTTTAAGTTATCCCGGTCTAAGACTCAGGTCTCGAGTTTGCTAAGTTAACCCGTGTTAATTAGGATTTTTTTATTTTTTATTTTTAATTTCAACTTTCAACAATGGGCTGGTTAAGAGTTGGTCTTCATAATTTTTCAATTTGTTTCTATAGAGTAATCTCGTTCTCATGACTCGAGTCATGAGTTTAGTTTGTTAGGAATAAAAGTTTGTGATTTTTACCCATTTGCTTTTATTAAGTTTGTGATCCTATCATGAGTTTGCAAAGTTAATTTGGATTGATTTGAATTGTTTTTTAATGATTTTTTTTTCTCCTTCAACAATAAGTTAGTTAAGGGTTGAGTTTCATAATGTTTTTAAATCTTCTTTCTATAAGGCAATACATTCTCATTTATCAACTCATACGTTTAGCAAATTTACTCGAATTGCTTTTATTTTGTTTTTCTTTTCAAATTGAATATATATTTTTATTTTTATCTTTCAATATTTTGGTTTATTAGGAATTAGGCCTCCTAACTTATTTTGATTTTCTTTCTATAGGGCTATAATAGTTTGATTACTCAGGTTATAAGTTTTACAGGTTAACCAAAGCTAGTCCAGGTTGATTTGACACATTATCCTCCCAATATTTAAAAAAAATATGTCATATGATATGTTACAATCTCAGTATTTAAAAAACATGTCGTTCAATATGTATCAAATTTCAAGTTTATAGTATATTTTTTATGCTAAAAATCATGATAATAATGCTTTTATATTTTTTTTAAAAACAAATACATGACCTGTAGCATAGTGCAAACCAATGATCTAGTTAGTTTCTAAAAAAAATAAAAATATACCACTAGTTTTTAAATAAATTATGTAAATTAATCGATGGATGAATCAAATCAAATCAAATAACTTTTTTAAACTCAAGTTATGAACTAGTGATGTATCAAAATAGACATGTTGAAACTTGAAAAATAGTAAGAGCAAATATTTTGATTTAATTATCAATCATTATAGTTGATATGTTGAGCCCAAATACAAGTTACATGTTGTTAGCCCAGCTCACTTAAGTCTTCTTAGCTCAGCCTAAGTCTTGCTCTACTTGAGGTTAGTGGAAGTAAGAGCATCCATGTTAAAAAAGAACTTTAACAGGGGTTTAGGTTTATTCGGAACTGTATATTATATCTTGGGCAGACTTTAAGTCAAAGATTTATAATCTCAAGAACCATAGGCTAGAGGTCGATAAATAAGTGAGAACAAAAACTTCTATAATGTAAATGAGAAAAGGATCACAAAGCTTGGAACAACAGTTTCACGACCCAAAAGTCTCCTTTTCTTTGAACAACTTCCACAATTGAGAAATTATTTTCAAATCTATAGTTGGCACAACTTTACAAAAGATGTTCAAATCCATTACAACACATCTTTGATTCATAGACTATAACACAAGAGATATTTTTCTAAAATTAGTAACAATATTTATTACTCTATAAACTAGAATATTTGCTACTTTTACATAGCAGCTACTACCGTACAACAAAACATAATTTTCTATAAATTGCAATGTTACTTGATTAAAACTTAAAAGTGTATTTTTATCAAGATTTTATATCATCATTTTGCACATAAAATATCAATAACTTTTTAACTAAAGTATGTTTTATAATAACAAGTCTCATATCATAAGATACCTTTAATTTATTATAAATGTTTATCCTAAATGTAGGCATATCACATAAATAAAAGGATTAATTAATGAGTTGAAGTACTAAAATTGAAAGGATAAAGAGAAGGTGAAGTTTAGAAAAGAGATACTAGTTTAATTCAATCTAGAACACTATTTGGTAATTAGATTATAATTAGAGTTGTAGAATTTGGATTTAAGTTTGTTTTATATGGATGGAAAGCTAAGAAATGGGCCTAAAATTTTTATGGGAAGACAAGACTCAATTCTACTGTTTGGAAGTATGAATCTATCATGCAGCCCAAATACTGTTCAATGTTCAGCCCATATCTTAAGTTCTAAAAGTTTAAATTATCTTAATTTTTTTTATGAAAAGATGAGACAATTTTCTAGAATTTTATAATTTAAGTCTGTCTAAATTCTAATGTTAACAATGATATTTTGTTCAAATAAGAAGATAAGAATTGTCACCGAGTCAAGATGTGGCCACCCACTCAATAATTAGTCAACAATTCAATAGTTTTTAATTTTGGCTTATAAAAGGAGGTATTTATCATGCATTTAGGCATTTTGATTTTTAGATCAAGATTATGCTCTTACTTTCTCTTTATTATAATGTTGAAGTTTTGCTTATATTAATCTCTTATTTGTGTTTCTCATTTCATTTCCTTTACTTAGTTAACTTATATTTTATTTATATTCTTATCTTGTTTATTTATGTTTTTTTTTTATGTTTAGCTAAGTTTATCATGTGAAGGTGAAAAGGTTATTTAATGGTGTAAGAATAAGTATAATATAAACTTAACATGGATTTTAATGTTTGATACTAAAATATTTTATATTTGTTATTTTATTCACTCTTAATATTTTGTTTGTCAAATGATTAATCTAACTTTATGTTGTATAACATTGACACAACAAATATTTAGCACTTTCATAGCACAAACTGTATGGTATAACCGACACTTGTCTCATGGAAGGAACTTGATTTGTTGTTAACATAAGTTATATTCATAAATACCTGACAACATTTACAAGTATTAACATTATTTGAATAAGATAATTAATGTATTCATGTTAATAATTTATAAGTTGATTGGAACCTACTTTGTATATGGTTTCCAGTTGAGTAATAAGAGTTTATACTATACTTATTTAAAATATCATTAGTAGATCCTCTAACCTTGACAATTGTTTTTATCATTGTTTAATTTTTACATTGATCTTCCATCTCAAAGTTTTCATTAACTTCTTTATTATTATTATTATTATTATTATTATTATTATTATTACTATTGTTGTTGTTGTTGTTGTTGTTATTTATAATTTATACAATTAACTTCCTTGTGATTCGACCGTGATCTTGTTAGGTTATATATTACTTCGACACTCCTGCACTTAGGAGAAGACATCAATATTTTAGTTATGTCATTACTCGATGGTGTGATATTTAAAAAAGTTAACTTGATCTTTCAGGTTTTAAAATAAGTTTAATTCAATCTTTAATTTTTTTTTTAATTTTATGTTTTTCATCCCTATAGTTTTAGGTATTTTCCTTGAGATCTTAAGATTTTATTTTCTTTATATTTGAGTCCATGGATGTTGATAAAAGTTCAATTTAGTCCTTTAAGTTATGGTAAAGTGTCAATTAGGTCCTTAAAACTTACATTTGTTTACATCTCCATCCCTAAAATTTTATTTTATTATGTTTTGATAACAAATCTTTATTTCTTTAAGCTAGCCAATGAAATCTTCAAACAAGTTCAATTTATTCCCTAAAATTTTAAATTTCGCTTTTTCTTATCTATATAGTTTTAGGTATTTGCCTTGTTGTCTTAATTTTTTTTTTCTCATGTGAAAGTCCTTGGGTGTCATGGAAAACTTAATTTAGTCTTTGTGGTTTTCATAAAAGTTTAATTTAGTCACTAAGGTTTTTTATTTCTACATTTTCTTGTCACTATACTTTCATGTTTTTATTTTTTGTCCTAAAACTTTGTTTTTCTATGTTTCAAGTTGTTTTTCCTATTAAATTTTAGATGGATTAATCATTTTTGCATGATTCATCTATATGAATAAAAATCATAAATATTTAGTGACTAAAATTAACCTTCAAAATTTATAAAAGAAAACTTATAAAATGAAAGGACATGTTGTTTTAAATTGCATAAATATTGTTTTTCATTATAAAATAGTAATTTTTATATTTATCCTAGAATTCTCCTATGCCCTATAGATATGGCTTAATACAAAAGGTCCTATAACAGTTTTCATTCCTTCAGTCGAAGCTTTCACTATTTTTTAGATAAGTTTTTATTTGATTGTCAGACACGTATGGTTTTTGCATATCCAATACAATAAGGCTATATATTTTGTATGAAAGGTTAAGTTTCTTTTATTTTCTTTTTTCTCTTTAAGCGATACATTGAATATCTCACACATGGGGGCGCAACATCGTCATAGTGTTGGTCTTGACGCACTTTAAACACAGCTCCTTCTTAAGCGAGGTGTGGTGTTGAATGGAAAAGAAAACAGTTTTGAATTTAATCATAAAATTATGATTAGAGTTTAGAAGTTATCATCTAGTATTATAATTACTATAAATCTATGGTCTTCGAGAGTCTGGGTAAGGGAATAGTTATGTAAGGTAAAAAATACACCACCCTTAGTGCGCCCTACTTGAGGTAAGTTACATTATTATTTGATTATTTTTTGAAATTATATTTCTATTCATTGGTCTTTTTCTAAGGTCTAAGATAGGTCTCTCTTCGTTGAGAAGTCTCTACCTCATCGGTTTAATTCCTAATAATTTTAAAATCTAAATTTTAACATCGTATTTATTTTGTATTCTAAAGTTAAGAAAGATTTTTGGCACATGATTAATGCTTGATTTTGAAAAATAAAATTTAATTTTACTAACTTAAAATAATTAAGGCTAAAGCTAAAACAACAGCAGGGATGAAATTGAACGAGTAGTTAGGGTAAGACTTGAGCTTTTGCTTCACTCACATAAAATGAAGAGATCATCATGCTATGAAGGCTCAGGCTTCATCCTTTGACCATAAAAAAAGGTGTTCTACCATATAATTTTAATTTTTTTTTTAAAGGGTTGCATAATAAGGTAGCAAATGGTGCAAGTCAAGTGGCAATATGTTATTAACGAACTATTCTTCTTCTTTTTTCTATTTTCTCTCTTTGCCTTTCTTTTCATGCCTCGCTTTGTAAAGTTTGTTTTTATATCAATTTTGATCATCATTATTTTAATTAATATTTGTAATTTTTTATTTTTTTTAAATTTTACCTTTAAACATTCGATTGGTTTGAGGATGCACTTTAATAAAAAAATTTATTTTCCTTCTGTGAGGTAAACTAAGTCTTATAAATTAAATCATATGTTTAAAGGGATAACAAGGTTTGATGTGGGATTTTTTTTTTAATGTTGGCCTTCAATATTTAATTGGTTGAGAATTGGACGTTATGTTTTTTTTCTAATTTTCTTTCTATTAAGTTATATCAATCTCATGAACTGAATTTCGAGTTAACCTAAGTTTTTTTTTTAATGTTTGTTTTTTGATTTTATTTTTTAACAATGAGTTAATTAAAAGTTCAAGTCTAGAGTTTTTTATAATTTGCTTATTAATGAGGTAATTTGTTTCTCATGATTCAGGTGAGGAGTTTAGCTATTGAGAATTAGAATTTATGATTATTTTTTTATTATTTTTTATTAAGTTATCCCAGTCTCATAACTCAAGTCTCGTGTTTGTCAAGTTAACTCAGGTTAATTAAGATTTTTTTTCTTTTTTGATTTCATCATTCAATATTAGGTTAGTTTAGAACTGGTCTTTATATTTTTTTAATTTTTTATAAAGTAATCTCGTTCTCATTACTCAGGTCGTGAGTTAAATTCGTTGGAAATTGAACTTCATGATTTTTATTATTTTGATTTCTATTAAGTTATCCAAGTCTCATGATCATGTTGTAAGTTTGTCAAGTTAACATAGATTGATTCAAATTATTATTTTTAAATTATTTTTTTAGATTTTATTATTTAATAATGAGTTAGATTATAATTGAGTTTTATAATGTTTTTAAATCTTCTTTTTACAAGGTAATATGTTCTCATTACTTAACTTGTAGATTTAGTGAATTGACTTGAACTACTTTTATTTATCTTTATTTTTAAATTATATATATTATGTTCCCTCAATATTTTGCCTTATTGGAAATTATACTTCATAATTTATTTTATTTTATCCTTCAATGGGATTGCTATGGTTTAATGACTCGAGTTATGAGCTTTGCATGTTAATCAAAATTGGTTCAAGTTGATTTGATATGTTGTCCTTCTAATATTTTAAAAAAATAGTGTCTTCTGACATGTCACAATCTCAGTATTAAAAAGTAGTTTTGTGCAATATGTATTAGATTTAACGTTCATGGTATAAATTAAATCAAATCAAATAATTTTTGCAAGCACAAGTTATGAACTAGTGATGTATCAAAACGGACATATTAAAACTTGGACTAATGTAAGAGCAAATATTTTTGTTTAATTATTATTTGATATGGTTTATATGTCAGACCTAAATATTAGTTACATGTTACTAGCTCAACTTCTTTGAGTCTTCTTAGCTTAGCCTAAGGCTTACTTTGTTTAAGGTTAGCCAAAATAAGAGAATCCATGTTAATGAAGAACTTCAACGGGGCTTGAATTTTGTCCATAAATGCATATTGCTCTATAGTCTGGCTTTATGTCAAAGATTTATAATCTCAATGACCATGGGTTAAAGGTCGATAAATAAGTAGGAATCGAAATCGAGCTCAGACAACATCCTATATAATATAAACAAGAAAGGGACCTCAAAAGTTGGAACAACAGTTTCACAACCCAAAGCTTTCCTATCTTCTTTAAACAACTTTTCCACAGCTAAGGAATCGTGTTCAAATCCATAGCTGGCATAGCTTTGTAAAAGATGTTCAAATCCATTACAACTCATCTTTGATTCATAGACTACAACCCAAAAGAGATTTTTCTGAAATTACTAACAATATATATTACATTATAAACTAGAATGTTTACTACTTTTACAATGGCAGCTAGTACCGTGCAACAAAACATAATCTACTATAGATTACAATGTTACTTAATGTTGTGATATTAATTTGATCTTTGAAGTTTTTAAAAAAAAATTCATTTGGTCCTTTATTTTTTTTAAATTTTACTTTTTTCATCTTTATAGTTTTACATATTTTCCCTTAGATCCTAAGATTTTACTTTCTTTGCGTTTGAGTCCATGGATGTTGATAAAAGTTCAATTTAGTCCTTTATGCTTTGGTAGAGTTTCAATTAGGTCCCTAAAACATATATTTTTCACATTTCCATCCCTAAAATTGTATTTGCTTATGTTTTAAATCTTTATTTCTTTAAACTGGTCCCTAAAATCTTCAAATAAATTCAATTTGTTCCCTAAAGTTTTTTAATTTCACATTTTTCATTTATCTAGTTTTAGGTATTTGCCTTTTTATCTTGAAACTTTTATTTTTTTTCTCATGTGATAATCCTTGGATATTGTGATAATTTAGTCTTTGTGGTTTTCATAGAAGTTTAATTTAGTCGTTAAGGTTTTTTATTTCTACATTTTCTTGTCACTGTAGTTTTAGGTGGTTGTTTTTTTTCTAGAATTTTGTTTTGCTCATGTGTCAAGTAATTTATATTTTTCTCTAGAACTTTGTTTTTCTTATGTGTCAAGTAATTTTTCCTACTAAATATTAGATGGATCAATTGTTTTTGCATGATTCATCTATAAAAATAAAAATCATAAACATTTAGCGACTAGAATTAACCTCTAAAATATATAAAAGAAAACTTATAAAATGAAAGGATATGATGTTTTTAAATTCCATAAATATTGTTTTTCATTATAACATAGTGATTTTCATATTTATCCTGGTATTCTCCTATGCCCTATAGATATGGCTTAACATGAAAGGCCTTATAATAGTTTTCCTACCTTCGATCGAAACTTTCACAATCTTCAAATAGCTTTTGGTTGGTTTGTTAAACATATAAGATTTCTACATATCCAATACAGTAAAAAAGCTATCTATTCTGTATGAAAGATTAAGTTTCTCTTCTCTTTCCTTTTTTTTTTCTAGTAATACATCAAATTCATGAACATTCAACAAGCCATCTTTGGAAAGGATTATAGAAATTTAGATGAAAATATAAAGCTCTTCGCCTATTATATATAGACCCCCTATTAAAGCTATGACATACAAAGTAATAGTTTGCATCTTATACCTAAAGAAAAAAGAGATTGTTGGGTTTTGATTGAAATAGACTAAGAGGGACTAATGACTCCTTTTAGGTTGGTGGTGATTATGGTTAGATGAATAATATTAAATATTTTTTAACGCTTTCATTATTCATCGAAACTTTCTTGTATTATATTTAACCATCTAATTGATAAGGACAATGCTTTGCCATATTAGAATGGATTGATCTATGTTTTGAGATTTTCATGGTTATGCTAAAAGAGAATTATTATTTTTCTTAATATCTAGAATAAAGTGATAATATTTTGCTTATTGTGGCACTTTTATATAAATAGGCTAAGATATTCTCTATTCATATATCTTGGTGTAGCATTAACAATAAACTAGTTTACATTGGGTAAGAAATCTTTGAGGTTGTGGTAATGCCAAATAATTATGGATTTTAATGGAGTTAAAAAGCTTGAGGTTGTCATTCTTGTTTTTAATAGAAAAGAAGGTGTTTAGGTTCTTGTTTAAAACTTTATAGAAGAATTTCCAAGATTTTTAAAAGATTTAAGTATTGTTATGTAAAAGATAAAGAATTGAGTCCAAGTTAAAAAAAAAAAAACTTAAAACATCACACTTTAATTCCAAAACATATATAGTTTTTAAATTAAATTGATTAACTAAAAGAGTTTGACATGTTAGGCATATTTTAAAACATAATTCACTTATTTTAGGTGAACAATGTTATTTGCCACATCATACTTTGTTTATTTGATCGATTGATTTTAATACAAGTATGATGAGGTTAATATTCCTACATTTGAGAAATAAAGCAATAAAAAGGTACTTTTTACATCTAAAATAAACATACATATGTTAAGCAAAGAGAACATTGATTCTTCACTATAAAGTAAAGGAAACAAGTTAAAATCGATTGTCAATTACAAGAATTGACTAAGTTGGAAAAATCCTTAATTAACTAAAATTGCTGAAGTAATCAACCTATCAACCAAGCAACTAGAAAAAATTATTCATAAAAAATGATCAATCAATAGAGTTGGAAAGTACTCATAACTAGAGATATACAATCTTATTCAAAGTAAAAATAGTCAACATAATAATTAACTAGAAATCAAAGATTAAACTACCCTTTATCATTAAGATTACTTATACATATAAGATTCAATCTCTTTAACAATATAAATAGGGCCAGATACTACCCTCAATGTCTTCATCTTCTTTTCTTTTTATAAAGGGTTTTATTGTTTTTATTTTTTTATTGTTTTCTTTATAATTTTTGTTTATTTTTCTATACTTATGTTTTTTGCAAACTTATTTTTCTTAGAACTCTTATGTTTTCTTTACATGGTGGTGTTTTTAAAACATATCTTTACTGTAAACACCAAAAATAAACTTTTACATATTTAAAAAATAATATAAACAAACAAAATATTAAATTAATCTTGTGGTGAAGAAAGTGATTAAATGTATGGAAAACCATTTAAATTCAATTGTTAAAGGGGGATTTAAAAAGATAAAAAGAAATACAACTCAAACTATAAGAAGAATAAAGAATGGGGCTAAAGTATGATTAAAAAAGAATAGGACTATAAATACCTCATTCTCTCTTTCATAAGGCTGGTAACATGGAGACAGATAAAAGGGGATTTTTTCCCCCACCAAAATTTAAGAGAAGAATACCAAGATTTGTCAAGTCTATATGAGTTTTAGATTATTAGATAGGGAAAACATCCTTTGATAAAGGAAATAGTAAGAAACAAGTGAAGAAATTATGAGGGGAAGAGAGGAAAAAGGTCAACTGTATGCAAAAAGGAAAGAGTTAAAAATTTTCAACTGATTAATAATCAAAATCCAAATTATCACCAGGTAAGGAGCCTGAAACCTAATTATAAAAATTAATTTAAATTCAATTAGGAATTATGTGCTAATCTTGAATTAAAATTAGGGTTCTTAAAGTAAAATTGAGGAAATGTAGAATTTGATAAAATTGGATTAATTAAATTATTTTAAATTACCTTAAACATGAAATCATGTAAAAATGAAAAGAAAAAGGTTAAAGGAATAAGAGTAGCCTTCCATTTAAAGATTGAATAGAAGGAGAAGAATTTATGATTTTCTTGATGAAGTCCTTGTGGTGTTTTGTTATAATGTGAAGAATGAGTAAATAAGATAAATGATTACATGAGAAAGAGAAGGGAACCCAAGTCCTTTAGGCCAAGTTTTGGCCATGACAAGATTAAGTGGGGGGAGATGAGTTTTAAGATTTTGTATATTAATAATAGGTAATTAGGTGTGCAAGAAAGTATATTAATAAGTAAAGCATAATAATTTGATAGTAAAGGAATTTTGTAAATCAAATGCATGCTTTATGTAAGGTAGAAATTAGTTTATTAGCTATAATGTATAGTATATGGCTTGACTTATGAGAAATTACGAGACGTAAGAGAACATGGAATCCAATAATATGTATGTTCTTGAAATAGTTTTTGATCATTTTACACAAAAAATAGTGAATTAGCTTAAGTAATTTTTAGGAGGTCATATTTAGGAATGGTTGTTTTAAGAGAAGAGGAACGAGAAATAAAGATACTTAAAGGTTCATTTAAAACATTGAAAAACTAGATAAATTCATTACCCTTATTCCAAAGACAATTCAAGTTTAAAAATAATAAAAATATAAGAAACATTTCCTCATAGAAGTTATAGTCAAGGATGTTAGCTTTCCAACAAGTCTAACCTTGCTTAAATTGAAACTCAGAACTCTAGATATATGTAAATATCTAAAGTGACGTCGAGTTGTAACCTCTACTGAATGTTTTGATAAGTTGTCAAAACAGTAAATTTAGTCATGTTAGGGGTAGAATCAGGTTTTCTTCTCTTTAAAAATATATAGTGTCATGTTTTAGTGTTCAAAATAAAATAAGTTATGTTTGAAATTAAATTTGTGATGTTAATTATAATGAAATAAAAAAAAATAATCTTAAAGAATGTAACGGGAAACATAAATGTAAATGAAGCAATTGTTAAAAGGAAGTCAATATAGGATAAGAAATAATGTGGTATACCTATGGATTTAGAAGGGACAGTAGAAGGGGCACAACAGCAGTAAGGGAGCGCAAGCAGAGCTTTTGTAGCAAATGAGTGTCCTATATATATACCCTTCTTAAATATGTGTAACATAAAAATCTGTTTAATTGTTAAATTGTATACGTATTGGTGTTGTTAAAAGAAAAAATGATCAAATGAAATAAAAACAGTCTTGAGTAATTGTTCTGATTAGGAATAATGAACTATATTAATGGACTTTGTTGACAATAGTTTTCTTGAATTTGATTAGTCGTTCCTAAGTACGAGATGTTAATGATGTTAGTACAGTTTACTAATGTTGGCATGACCATTCTAGAGAATGAAGGATACTGAACTTGATTAACTATTCAAGTTAAGAATAATTAATGATATCGATGAGCAATGTGGATATCAACAATTCTATAAAACTTGACTGGATATTCCTATTACGAAAGCTATTGATGTTAAGGATTTTTTACATTGGCATTTCTGAAGATATCTCAAAGTGTTATTGAGAGTTGATTAATTATTTTATGTTAGAATAATTAATAATATCAATGAACTGCATTAATATCGACATTTACGATAAAGTTAATTAGTAGGTCCTGATAAAGGCGATTAATTATACTAATAAGATTCAATAGTATCAATATTATTGTCCCAAGGTATTTAGAAGAAAAGACTTGATTAGTACTCCTGTAGAGAATAGTTAATGGTACCAATGAATTGGTATTAACATTCTTAAAGGAATTGTCTTTCAACATTAATATATAACATTGATCATAAAATTTTAGAGTTGAAAGGAAAATATTAGTGAATCCAGAAGGAATAAATCTAGAAATATTAAAAGAGGATTATATGGAAAATTGTAAAGAATATGATAATATGTAGCCTTGAATATATTTTTTGACTATTAACGTTAGTACTGCTTTTTATGATAATTATTTTCCAATGTTATATTTGTTTCAGGTCCTCTAATGTTATATTCATTTAAGGTTCATCATATTTACTACAAGAATAATATTTTAGATCATATATCTTTTATGTTATTTGGAACTAAATAAATATTGGTGTATTTTGTATCTCAATAAACTATTATGACTTGAATTGTAATAATATCTTTTAAATCGAATGTCTGAACATAATTTATATTATCATGTATTCATAATTTTCATATATTTTTTTAAGTATTAATTAATACTCGTTTTTTATATAGATATTTAAAAAATTATGATTGTACTAATGAGCATTGATGAGAATCGAGTCGACTTGTGATTGGATAATAATTAATAGAAATGTACATGTTATTTATCTATAACTTAGGACCTGGTATAAAAGAAATTCTGCAAAAATTTTAATAGAAATTGCAATGAACCTTGTATAAATTCATTTAAAAAAAAATATTTACTATGTTTTTTTGTATATTATGATTGGTGTGTTATCCTGGTAATTGGGATGTTGCATTTGCTTCTTTTTATTAGAGTTGTTATCAACTCATAACAATTTTAATCTTATGTATAATAAACCGGCAATGTACACAACCGTGAAAAAAATCATTGAGCAAACAAAACAACTAAAAGAACAAATTAGAAGAACCATATTAGAAAATATTAAGAGCCTAGAGACAAAATATGCTATTAATCTGAGTTAAAAATTTTGTTGAAGGAAAAGATATTAAATTATAGGGATTTGTTAGAGAAATCATATGGGGATTTAAGATTTTTTTTTTCTTGTGATTCTTTTTTCTATTTTTCCTCTCTATTTTTGTTCTCCATCTGATTATACGATAAGTTTGAATTTGAGATGGACAGTAAATACATGCCAGTGATACAGCTTATCCAGAGAGCCCCCAGTCAAATGATAGTCATGTCTATGGTTATATGTGACAGCTTGAAGGTTAATTCATTACAAGATTAAAGTCACGAGTTAATTTATATTTAGTAATTGAATCTAAATTTTGATTCATTTATATATAAAAAAATAAAATCAATTTGAAGTAAAACCTAGCTCGTCGACCGATTTACTAAATTAATCTGCCAGGCTATACAAGTCTTATAATTTATCTTTTATATTGACATTCTGTATTGATATGAAACAAATTAGTGTGACCATCGGCCTGGCCGGCGTTCGACTTGGAGTTTACCATTGTCATGTTGTCAGGCAACTTCATCTCCTGATGCCATTATGGTAACATGCAAACTTAATTATGCGATTTGCCTATGCCTTTTCTTAGACGGCAGTTTTTTTTCTTTTCGTCCTTCATCCCCATAGGGTAAGTAGAGGGCTGATGTAATTCATTTATGACATTTCTCCCCGAAAGTACTTTTAGCAAAGCAGGTTTGCATAAAATAGTATTTACAAGATAAGCTATTATAGATGCTAATTTATAAACTGATGAAACCCTAGCCCCACAAAGCGCGTCAGATGAGAGGGACTCGTTGTCCCCTTCCATGTTTTTCTTTTTTTTCGCTTTTTTTTTTAATTATTATTATTACTGCATCGCACAAACTCCCTTAGCCTCTGTTTAGAGGAAATTCATTAGCCCCGGTGCATGCATGTATACGTATTTATATGCTAAAAGCAAGAGCCCTACTGGAAGCCAACCGTGTTTTTGGAAGAAATTAAAAGCACCCACGAAAACTGTGCTCTTGCCTTTAAATTTCCGCAACAATACAAATAAAGGTGTACCAGCTGGGAATTAATAACGGGGGACCCTGTATGGCCACCTGCTTTTCTCAATCCAAGGGGGGAGAGGTGCTAAATGCTTAGCGCATATGGGCTTCACTCAACTTGGTGGTGGTGGTTGCGGTGGTGGAAGGCACATTTGCGCCATAATGGGCGAAGACCAGCTGTGCTGGCGGGATGGTCAATGGCAGTGAGGGATAACTGTCTTTACGTGAATTTTAATAGATTCGTCATTCCACTAGCGCAGCAGTAACAAAACAAACAAAACAAAAACCATCTCATCTCATCTCATCACGTGAAGAAAGGCAAAGGCGAAGGATGATCCGAAGGAGGTCTCATTCAAGCAGCTGGAACATAAGGAAAGAAGGACGCGTTTAGGACAAGAGTCAACAAGCACACCACACCTAAGGAGAAGTTTCCAATTTGACTCCACTCTTCACGAGCTTCATCAAGTATGATAGTAAATGATCATCAATAGGAAAGTTAAGAACCCATGCCGACAGCAATTTAAAGTCAGATAAACCGATTCCAAGCAAGCAATCTGACCAATCCAATGACAAAAAAGAGGAGGAAATCAAGGAGCTCATCTAGCAACAATCAAGGGGGACCTAGACTGGCTGTTCGGGTCCCGCCATGCATCTAGCTAGCCTCGATCGGATATTAAGCAAACAACACGGCGCAAATAGGTCGGCGCAAATAGGTGGCCTCAGAACATGCCACAAGCTGGAAAATGCTACTATCAAAGTGTTCCCCACCGATATTATATATATATATATAGACATAGCAACTGGCATTTACTAGATGAGTAGGATCACCGGAGCTCGCCATGGATTCCCAGAATCAATTCAAAAACCACAACTAATCACAACGCATATAGACAAATGGCTATTGTCTCGGCAGCTGGACAGTTTTATCCTAGCAAGATCTACATAATCATACATAATAACCATTACACAATCATTTGTAAGGTTCAATCTCACAGAAGAAGAGAAATAACAACGTAATACAAGTGAAGTGTTCGTGATTATTATACTATAAATCGAAAAACAAAAATAAGGAACCAGGTATGATAAAAGAAGAAAAAAGAAAAAGGAAAAAAGAACACAATCGAGCAGCAGCCCTGATTATGGTCTCCGTTCCATGCCTATACATGCACTCTCTCTGCAACCTACTGATCTTTCTCTGCCATTTTTATTTTGCAACTCAAATATTCCATAACAATTCAAATAAATATGGAGACAATTTCCCCTCTTACCTCTAAATTGTCTTCTTTGCTTCAATTCTTTAACAATGATCAGTAATAACAATGCAATAAATCTGACCGAGACCATCTGCAAGAGATGATTCAATCATGCAAACTGCCCAGACTCTTTCTCAATTTTCTCTAGAAGAGCGACGAGAATCACCCACAAGAGGAAAAAAGAAACCCTGATGACGAAATCCATAGTATTTCTCTCCTTGTTTGATGGAAGGTTAGAGATCGGAAATTCTCAAAAGAATCAATAAAAGGGTGGTGGTGGAGGTGAAGCATATGAAACCCCTGTGATTGGTGGTAATGGTCCCTCATACACTGGAGTCGGAGGTGGTGGACTTCCATATATGACAGGTGGGGATGGGGGTGGGTTTTCACATGGAATTGGCGGTGGAGGCGACAATGGTGGCGGAGAATGGAAGTAAACTGGTGGTGGTGGTGGTGGTGGAGATGGTGATGGTGGTGGCTTATAATGTATAGGAGGAGGCGGTGACGATGAAGGTGGGGGTGGGGGTGGTGAATACTCTATACATGGTGGAGGTGGTGAATACTCTATACATGGTGGGGG